>WYDI02001115.1:0-41867 GCA_009867235.2 Psittacus erithacus
GCCTTGAGCACTGCCAGGGATGGGGCAGCCACAGCTTCTCTGGGCACCCTGTGCCAGTGCCTCAGCACCCTCCCAGGAAAGAGCTTCTGCCTAAGAGCTTACCTTAATCTCCCCTCTGGCAGGTTAAAGCCATTCCCCCTTGTCCTGCCCCTAAAGGCCCTTGTAAAATGCTTCCAAGTGAATTGAGAATCAGTAGATAAAAGCTTAGGAGATTCTGGGAGAGTTAGAACTAAAGACACACCTACTGAGGCAGACTTTCAACGTCTCACAGCTTTCTGGTTCATTTTATTGACTGTGTTTCAGAAACCCATGGCCTGAACTCAGTTTCACAGTGCTGGTGCATGCTCTTACCCTTTGGGAGCACCCAACTGCTTCCTGTGTTTCTACTGCTGGAAAAGGAATCACAGCCTTACACAGCACAGCATGTCTAATAGCAAAAATGCCTTTTTTGGTGTAGCTAATTGCTCACAGATAACCACACGCTGCCTTCTGTGCCTTGACTAAACACATAGATTCCAAGAACTAGGCCAGAAGGAGAAAAAACCCCAAGTCTCAAGTACTTTCACAGCTACTTCAGTGTCTTTTTTAGCCAAATCCTGCCTGATCCCCTAACTACTGCCCCTTTTAAGCCTGTAAACCTTTACGCAAGTGACTGCCACACAACATGCAGTCCCAAGGCTGCACCCAAGCTCATTCACACATAGAAGCAGATCTCCCAGTGCTACTGATGCACTGAAATGAAGGCTAAGCATTTCGCAGTGTGGCCTGTGGAATGATTTTGTATTCAACCACAACAGTCCCTAAACTGAGAGATGTATACAACTAAACAGGCCAAGCAGGAAATTACTGTTCAAAGCTCAAGCCCATTTTTATGTGATTGTAATTCAAAACTTGTGGCAGTACCCTGTGAGACACACTGTGAAACTCTGAAAAGCAGGAGCTAATCCTTGCATTCCCTGTCCAAATGCAGCAGATGCTCCTAGTGGGATTTCTGTCCTGTTTTCCTGAGGAGGATTATGTGCACATGTGGCAAATCCTGAAACCTGATTTTGATTCCAGTGTGCAGAGGAGTTTCAACCTCAGAAATAAAATTCCTAAGTGTACTGATTGGGATGAGACATTATTTGCCTTTTACCTACAAGGTGAGATGAGTTCCCCTCCACTACCTCACGCCGGAGAAACCCAACCTACAGCTCTGTGCAACCCCAGACTGTGTGGAGGCTGACAGCAGTTGTTGAACTGGCTGAGAAAACGCAGGGACTCCAATTCACACAGCAGGAGTGGCACAGCAGAGAACTGCACCACTGCTCCTTGGCAGAGGCCTCTGCCTTGTCAGAAAGCACAGCCTGGGGCTGTTGGCTGACAGCCACCTGAACAGAAACCAGCTTGTGCCCAGGTGGCCAACAGCATCCTGGCTTGTACCAGCACCAGTGTGGCAGCAGGGTCAGGGCAGGGATTGTCCCCCTGCATTTGGCACTGGTGATGCCACACCTCGAATCCTGTGTTCAGTTTTGGGCCCCTCACTCCAAGACAGACATTGAGGTGCTGGAGGGGGCCAGAGAAGGGAACAGAGCTGGTGCAGGGCCTGGAGCACAGTGTGATGGGGAACGGCTGAGGGACCTGGGGGGTTCAGTCTGGAGAAGAGAAGGCTCAGGGGGACCTGATGGCTCCCTACAGCTGCCTGACAGGAGGATGGAGCCAGGAGGGGGCTGCGCTCTGCTCCTAAGAAGCAAGTGACAGGACAAGTGAAAACGGCCTCAAGCTGTGCCAAGGGAGGTTTAGATGGAGATGAGGAACAACTCCTTCATAGGAAGGGTTTTCAAGCATTGGAACAGGCTGCCCAGGGAAGTGGTGAAGTCAGAAGTGTGTCACTTGGGGACATGGTTTAGTGGTCACCTTGGCAGTGCCAGGTTAAGGCTTGTAACTGATAATCATACAGGTCTTTTCTAACCTGAGTGATTCCATAAATGCAGACAGGGCAAGGGACCATGCCAGGCATATTCCTGCCATACCAGCACTCAGCACACTAGGACCAACCTCTGCCCTTCTGTGAGGAAGTCAGCAGACCTCGCCTACAGAGTGAGCCAGGACATCTTCCTACTAGGAGAGGCAATGACAAAGCCCAGGGCATCCAAAGAGAGGTTGGAAAGGCTCTGTTCCAGAGGGTCCAAGCATGATGGCAGGAGGGCAAGGTTTTACCTCTGTTTGGAGCACCAGAATCGGCTGCCCATAGCAGAGCTCCATTCTGAGTTGCAGGGTGGAAACTGCCGCTTCCTCTGCTCATTCTCTGCTTGGAACTTCAAAGCTTCCTCAATGGCAGCCTCAGCCTGCCTTAAAGCTTCTGTCGGCGCCCCATATTCATCATAGAACCTGCCCACCAGCTTCCCTGGCAGAGAAGAGCAATGAAGACCACAGTGTTTCCAGGAAAGGAAAACGAACAGGGCTTAAACTTGTTATTTAAAGAAAGAAAAAAAAGGAGGATCTTGGCCACGGCTCACTTTCAAAACCAAACTGAGTTTTAAAACCAAACTGAGTTTTAAAACCAAACTGAGCTGGATGTGGCCGTGTTCACCAAGGCCGCAGCCCCCCGTCCCTGGGCTGCAGGCCCACCCGCGCGGGTTTCCCTTACTGCGGCCACCCCGACTGCAGCACCTACCCACGGGCTCGTAGCGCTCGCTGTAGAAGGCCAGCCAGCTCTGGATGGCCAGCAGCTGGCCGGGCGACAGCGCTGAGACATCATCCACCAGCCCTGCTGCGGTGAAGTCGCCGGTGGCGAATGCTCTGGTGGCATCTCTCCCTGTGGGGCAGGCAGCGGGACACGGGCAGGAGCTGAACCCCAGCCTGACCCTCCCGGCCCCCCCCCGCACCCCGCTGACAGGCCCAAGCCCTGGTCCCGGAGGCCTCCCCTGCCCCACCAGAGGTACCTGCGAGGCCGCTGTAGGCACCCCCGGGGCCGTAGTGCCTGCGGCCGCGCTCCACGTCGAAGACACGGCCCAACACGGCGAGGTAGAGGCCGGGCTCGCCCGGCTCCCCGCGGTACCGCGCCAGCTCGGCGCTGCTCAGCAGGCGGCCGCGGGACAGCGGCAGCCAGGCGCGGGGATCGAACCCGCGGCCCAGCAGGAAGGCGGCTCCCAGGCACAGCAGCGCCGCCACCGCCGCCGCGCCCCGCCGCATGGCGCCGCGCCGCGCCACGACCGCGCCCGGCCCTTTCACGACGCTTTCCTCACCGCACGGCAGCGTGGCCAGCGTCGGTCAGGTGTACGGGCATCGGGTGGACGCCGGCCCTTTCTCGGCTCCGCTTTACGACAAGTGTCGCGCGGCGCGGCAGCACCGCGCCTTTCCGGGGCGGGGTTTTTGCGGTGACGGTGTCGCTTGGCGGCAGTGTGGCGCGGCCGCCGCCGGCCGGAGCTGACAGGTGCGGCGGGCCGGGGCGCTGCTGACTAAGCCGGGCCGGGCGGAGCCGCGGCGGGGCGGGCGATAAGTGGCTCTGCCGAGCGCCGGGCCGCGACGTCTGCGCTTCCGAGGGGCTCATGGGGACGGCAGCGAGCCACAGCAGCGAGGACGAGGAGGAGGGGGGCGCCGAGGAAGGCATGGAGGGGGCGGCCGCCGCGCCTCAGCCCGGCGCTGCCTTCCCGCCTGGTACTGCCGCCAGCTCGGCGCCGCCGCTGCCCCCGGCTGAGGTGCTGTTGGACCAGGCCCGGCTGCGGGAAGCCACGGCGCGGCTGCGGGAAGCGGCGCTGCCCGAGTCGCTGGTGTCGCGGCACCACAGCACTCTGGTGCGCTGGCTGGAGGAGCGCCTCAGCCGCGGCGACGAGGCCGTCAGCCTGGAGCAGTTCTGTGAGGTGCTGGAGAGCGTCTCCCGCCTGGCCGCCGGCTCCCGCGGCGAGAGCGAGGAGGTGAGGCTGTGGCCGGCGGGGCCAGGCCCTGCCTGGGCCGGGGGTAGAGCGCCCGCAGGAGCCCGGGTAAAGGGGGGAGCGGAGGGAGGCGGTGGGAGTCCCGAGGGTGCTGCCGGAGGTGGGTCTCACCGAGCCGGGAGTGCCCAGGCACGACCATGGGGTCACCTGTTCAGGTAACCGGGGCAAGGCCAGATCAGAGGGTTCTGTTGCGAGGCCAAACAGGCGGCTGCTGGTGCCGATAGGCAGGCTGTCAGCTTGTAGATAGCTTTTTAATTAATTAATTAATTATGCCTGGGTTTGGAGATTGCACTCAGCAACTGCTTCTAAATAAAATGGTGTTTTGCAACCTGCTGCTGGTTTTGCCAACAACAATAATAGCCGTGGGTAGCGCAGGTAGAAAATTCAGCGCAATTCCTTCGAGATAGTATCAGCAAGTCAGAGTTTACCAGACTTAATTTTCTTGTTGCTGTTCAAAACCAGCCATGAAATTGTCAAGTGTCTCACTGGTATTCCATTGCTTACTGTAAACTAAGAGGTTTGGAAAACTTGTTAGAAAGTACTGTAACAGAGTTCCCCCTCTGCAGAGAGGAGGTCTCAAGGTAAAGTTTTAATGGTAGAAGAGAGCACTGTTTCCTTTCTAGTGTCGGAAGGGATGTGGCTAAATCAACATCTAGAATATTTAGCTTTGCTCCCTAGCTAGCGTTCAAAATGCAGTAGAATACTCTGCTGGGAATTTCGCACTCAGCTGAGAAAGTGGCTGTGTCCGAATTTGTTACTGCATGCAGTTCTTGAGGTTCACCAGTGCTTTCTTTCTGCCTTTATATTGCTCCTGAGTAGTAGAGTAACTTGGTAAGCTGTTAAATCACGTGTATGCTCCTTGAAACTGGTGCAGTTGTATTAAAAAGGCTAGTGGAACCTGGGAAGAGATTGATTTTGTTGTATAGATAAGTTTATGGCAGATTGCTTCAAGTAGCTTACTAAAATGCTGCTGCCTCCATTTCCAGTTGCTTTACAAGAACCAATAAAAAACTCTTCGTTTGTAAGGACAGTAAGAGTGAAATCAGTACATAAGGGTTCTTCCTCTTAGTTACAAACAACTGAGCTGTGCAGAGTGGGGCGATATTTTGAGGATTGAAGAATATAGTTGTTTTGGTTTTGTGTTTTCTTGCTCTGAGGGGAGGGGGGAAAAACCTCATCGATGGATTTATCATGGAATGGATAGATGGTCTCATCTAGTCTATCCCGTGAAGCTGAGATGTTGGAGTTGTGTGGAAACCCTTGATGTCATTGTTTCTGTGACTGGCACCAGCCCACAGGCTGTAGTATTTTAGATTTCCAGAATGTATTTTACACTGATGAGAAGTTAGTTTGTGGGTGGCAGGTCAATAGGTTTCCCTTTTTAATGTCTGTAGAATCCTGTCTGGCATAGTCTAAAGTTTGATCTGTCCATTAAGCTTTTCTGCTGTCAGTGTGGGGCTTGTGAATACATGCTTTGAATGCTTTATGGGCAAACTGAGCCTCTGTTGAAATGCAAAATCTTATTTTCTAGAGAAATTAAATCTCTGAATCCTTTTTTTATTCATTTGTGCTTCAGCAGCTATCATATAGTGTATTCAGGTTTCACTTGAAGCATTAATGCTGCAGGTTCTACTGAGAGCAAAGGGTGAAATAAAAGAGTTTTCCTAAGAGTTTAAAAATAAAATAACAAAATACTGCATGAAGATGCGAAGGAAAGCATAGATGTTATAATCTCTCCTTACATGAAAGTATAAGAAATTGGTTTAAAGTAGCTGTGGGCTAATCCAGCCTTGCCATCTGATGTGTTTTTTTCACTAGTAACGTCACAAAACTTGCTTGTTCACCTCATATTTTAGTAATTACACAGCTCCACCTCAAATATGAGGAGAAAAAGACGTAATGGCAAGATGTGGTAAAAAAACTGTGCATTGAAGTGTTCTGGCAACTGAGTTCTATTTGTTTAAAATTAATTCCCTCTGGCTTGTTGTCCTCAGGCAAAGGTCTTGGTTTTTTGTTTCAGTGTCTACCTGATGCTCAGCTCCAGTCTGCTTTGCTACTAAGAGTAATATTTATATAGTTGATTGTTGTTAGCGTGGTTCCACTGTATGTTTAATGGAGTTTGTAAAATGAAATTCAGCTCTGTGCTGCAGAAGTGTCATTGGAGCTTTAGTCAGCTAAAATAAGGCATTGCGATTCTATTGTCTTCTGAGGACTTTGCTCTCATTTAGGTGGTGTAATTATGTCATGGTTAATCAGCAGGTTATTTTGATCCAGTCATTTCAGATTGCTTCTCTCCAGGATAGTACTTTTAATGGTATATCAAGTTTGATAAGCAGGTAGCAAACCAAGAGCATGAACTTCCTCCTGAGCAGCAGTGACTTCTTGACTGTCAGGCATGTGTGAGATGATCTGTTCTCAGAGGCCAAATGTACTCAGCTATGTAGCTGAACTTGAAATACCAAGTTCAGGGCTAGGAAGCTGAAGCCTTGCTTGTGAAGAGATTAGCAATTAAATAGAAGATGTTTCAGAATTAAATGTGATTGTGAAAATATAGCTAGGGTTTTTTGTAGTATTGTGTCATAGGACTGTGAGTCCTTTGAAGTGGCTGGTTAAAAGCATTGTGTTTATGAGCTTGATTCTGCTTTACAGGCTTAGCTGAATAAAGATACCTTGTACTTCTGTTAGTACAAAGATATGAAATGCAAAGCTGTGTGAGCTATTTGTTATACATGCTCAACATAGCTTTTTATGTTAAACATTTCTATCAAAGTTAAGCTAATAAAGTTCTCCTGAATAAGAAAAATAAGAACCTTTTCTAACTCTCTTCATTGTTTTCACAAATACTTTGACAAATGATGTTAAACTGGTGTTTTGTGCAGGAGAACAGTACATGGAAGGAAATACCTGTTTTAAAAACTCTGGTTCTAAGCATACTTTCTTAACTAAAGAACAGACATGAAACTTGGAAGAATTGGAGTAGCTGCAGCATGAGATGGGTGCAGCAGTAATGAGCAATGCCTGGTATGGCTTTTCGAACTAACTGAGCCTTTAATGGAAGAGCTTTTTAGTGCTCTTTTGTGAGCACCTTCTTTGTAGTCCCAGAAGTTTGTGGATGGATTCTGCTGATTCACTGGTATAGATGATGTGCTGTCTCCACCTAAGCATAACTACAGTTGACTTTTATAGGAAGGAGTGCAACTGCCTTAAAACTTGCTGAAGACTGCAGATTTCCAGCCAAGCTGTTTCCTTTTGTCATTAATTCAATACTATGGAAAACAGGTTATTTTGATTTTCATTTCTTGCTGTTATAATGTTATATGGTTTCTATGGAAGACCTTGAATTTCTGCTTGAAGCAAATATGCTGAAATACGTTTTGTTTTAATTTTTCCTCTTCAGGCCTTTGCACAATTTGATGCTGAAGGAGATGGCACTGTAGATGTGGAGAATATGCTGGAGGCTCTCAAGAATTCTAGTGGAGCCAATCTTCAAGGGGAGCTTAGCCATGTAATCAGGCAACTCCAAGCTTGTTCCCTAGTTCCAGGTATGAGAAAAGAGTGACCAAACAGATGGTTTCCCAAGTCCTGCCCTGTGTAAGGGATGTTGCTTCAATAAATTGCTTTAATAACGTTCTCGTCCTAATCTTATCAAAACCATACTCCAGGTCATTCTCGCTTCTCTGGTATCAAAAAAGTGAAGTTGCTCTAACTTAAAAATATCCCATAATTACATGTAGCTAACTTACTTTCATAAATAACCGGTATTTTCCTGTCTGTGTGACTGAGGAGCTTCTTATCATTGTCTGTTTTATCTCACAGACAGAAAACAGTTCTATGCAAAGTGTTAGTGAGTGTCTAGCTAATGCAGACTTGTACTTGGAGGAATAAATCCTCTTCTGAGTCTGTTTCAGGTGGTGAGTCACGTACTTTATTATTAATATATCGTTATTTGAAAACCTGCTGAAACATAGTTCATGTTTTATGGTGTGTAGTTTGGAAAGTGTCAGTTCCCAGAATTTGATTTCTGGGATAAGTATCAGTTACTGGCTTTACTTCCAAGCTTTTGATGATAAGTGGCGAAAGAGGATTTGCCTCAGAGGATCAGACAAGAAGTGCTAGAATTGGCTGCAGATAAGTCAGAGGGCAGTACTTATGGGGTACTGTTTTTTGCATCTAAATGCACTGTGATCCAGAGAACTGCTTTTAAGGAAATGAAATTTCTTACAAACTTGGTGGAAAACATTAGGCACCTGTCATGGTTTAAGCCCTGCCACGCAGCCCACTCTCTCACTCCCCCCCCTTCATCCCTCAGCTCCCGGAGGGATGGGGAGGAGAAATGGAAGAATACAACTCCCACAGGTTGAGATAAGAGCAGTCTATTAACTCAGGTATAACACAAATCACTACTGCTACCACCAATAATAATAATAACAATAAAGGAACTAAGAAGAGAATACAACGGCTCACCACTGGCTGATACCCAGCCCCACCCCAGCAGAGATCTAGCCTTTCCAGGTAACTGCCCCCAGTTACCTCCTGGGCATGACGTGCTATGGTATGGAATACCTCTTTGGTTAATTTGGGTCAGGTGTCCTGTCTCTGCTTCCTCCCGGCTTCCCTTCCTCCCTGGCAGAGCATGAGGCTCAGAAAGTCCTTGGTCAGTCTAAACATTCTAAGCAGTAGCTACAAACATCGGTGTTATCAGCACTGTTCCCAGACTGAAAGTCAAAATCACAGCACTGCACCAGCTACCAAGGAGAAAAAAATGACTGCTACTGCTGAACCCAGGACAGCACCTCCTTGGGAATTATCCCCAGTGCCAGAGGGAGATGCTTAGTGTAGCTCAAGGTGGGTGATATGAGTACCGCAGCTTGTTAGCCAAGCAGCAGCTGTTTCACTTAGATATTGAAGGCAAGGGTTTGGGACTTTTAGGGCAGCAAAATAAGTATAAGAACTAAGGCTTTTGATAATTGTTTTGAACACCTTCAGGTATTTCAAGTAACTGGCAAAAGTGTTTGCCTGCGCCTCTTACAGTCCTGCTGTAAAGGTTGCAGACTTGAGCTACTTCCTGTGGTAGAATGTAATTCCAGTGTTGGCTCCTATGCTTAATTTGAATTTCCCTAGTAGTAAGATGTGTGTGTGGGGGAAATGATGACTTGGTCAAGTCAGATGTTGCAACACAGCTGGAAATAATCTCTCTTTTTAGGTTTTATTGATATATTTTCTGAATCAAAAGAGCGTCTTGGTCTTCATGCCTCAATGATCCTGAGGTTCTTGCACCGGAATCGCATTTCTAATACTGCCATCCCTTACCCAGTGCTGGAATACTTTAACAATATCTGCACTATGAGGTCTTCTGTGCTGAAGGATTCTTTAGATCGACTTCTCCTAAAAGAGAGGGGTATGTAAATCTTTTTTTCTTTTCAGTGTGTAACCATAGGTTGAAGAAGAGATTACAGATAAAATAAAAAGCTTTCTTTACTGTTGAATTTTTACCAGGCACGACTTTTTATAGAGTTAATGTGCATGCGTCTGTGGGTGTTTTTTGTTGTTCTTTTGAGGCACATAAATTGATTTCCAAACTACCTCTCAATATGAGTAACACACTGGGATGTTTTTCATCTTTCTCTTGACTTGTTTCATAATGGTTATTATTGTGATATTCTCCGTTCAGTCAAACATCTCTGCTAGTCGCTAGACATTCAGCGAGATGAGTATTTCCTGAAGCTGACTGTTCAGTGTTAAAAGTAATGTATTGTTTTGGGGTGGAGGTGGTGAATCTTTTACTGTGTCAGACAGGACTCTCCTGGTGGTCTCCCTATGGGGGTGGCTCCTTCTCTTTACAACTTGACTTGATATTTTCAGATCTCTGCACTTCTGTTGAAATAGATCAAGTTACTTGGGGAAGCAGTCTGCTTTGTTCCATCCCTAGAATAGCTGAATTGAAGTTTCCTCCATCATTTTTACTTTTTTTCTCTAATTCGTTTGTATTTTTGCATAATAATAAAGCTCTTATGAGGCCAGTAATGAAAGGAGGTGATAAAGGCTAGTGAACTCCAGGCAAAGTAGGTGTTCTCATATTGGTTGAGATGACTGTAATATCATCTGAAGTTAAACTTTGCTGTCTTCTGCTTTCTGCCAGCATCAGTTCTTTGGAATCTGTGTTCTGTGCCAACAATTTAACTTGTATGTGTTAGTTATTATAAAGGTATATTAATGCTTAAAACAAGCTAAAGAAGAATCTCATGAGTGATTTATGTTCTTTCCAGAATACCCCAGTGATTTGAATGGTAATCAGGAGTCAGACAAACTGAAGTCTGTCACAAAGTGCTACACTCACATAGAAACCTCATCCAATTCTGCTGATATTGACAAGATGACAAATGGAGAAACAACATCTTTCTGGCAGTCAGATGGGAGTGCTCGCTCCCACTGGATACGGTGAGCTGCACACCAGTATGCACCTGAGTTTTGGGGTTGTTAGCTCTTAGATATACATCCGTGGAGTGTTGCAGTGGGTTGACTAAAGCCACTCTGTCACTCCTCTCCTCAGCTGGACAGGGGAGAGAAGGTCTAATGAAAGTCTTATGGATTGAAATAAGGGCAGGGAGAGATCACTCACCAGCTGCTGTCATGGGCAATACAGACTCAACTTGGGGAAATCAGTTAAATATTGTTACCAAGCAAATCAGAGTAGGATAATGAGAAGCCAGATTTTAAAACCCCTTCCCCACCCCTCCCTTGTTCCTGGGCTCAACTTCACTCCTGAATTCTCCACCTCCTCTCCCCAGTGGTGCAGGGGGATGGGGAATGGGGGTTGTGGTCAGTTCATCACACACTGTTTCTGCTGCTCCTTCCTCAGGGGAGGACTCCTCATACTCTTGCCCTGCACCAGTGTGGGGTCCCCCCTGTGGGAGACAGTCCTCCACCGACTTCTCCAACATGAGTCCTTCTCACGAGCTACAGTTCTTCATGACCTTCTCCAGCGCGGGTGTTGTGGTTTAAACCCAGCCAGTAACTCAGCACCATGCAGCTGCTCCTGCCCTGGCTCCCAGTGGAATGGGGAGGAGAGTCAACAGAATGTAAATCCCATGGGTTGAGATAAAAACCAGTACAGTAACTGAAGTGTAATACAAAACCACTACTGCTAATAATAAGGGAAATAACAAGGGGAGATATTACAAAACTAAAAAGGGAAAGGAGAAGAAACCGCAATAAACACAAGTGCTGCTCAGCACCTGCTGACCGATACCCAGCCTGACCTGAGCAGCGTTCTGGGCCTTCCAGGTAACTCCCCCCAGTTTCTACACTGGGAAGGATGTGCTGTGGTATGGAATAACCCTTTGGCTAGTTTGGGTCAGGTGTCCTGTCTCTGTGTCCTCCTGGCTTCCCATGCCCTTCCTCACTGGCAGAGCAGGAGAGACTGAAACGTCCTTGATCAGGATAAATGCTGCTGAGCAACAGCTAAAACATTGGTGTGTTATCAGCATTGTTGTCAGACTAAAGCTGAAACAGAGCACTGCACCGGCCACTAAGAAGGAGAAAAACAATTGTTACAGCTGAACACAGGACAGTGGGGTCCCTCCCATTAGGGTGCAGTCCTTCAGGAACAGATGGCTCCAACATGGGTCCCCCATGGGGCTACAGGTCCTGCCAGCAAACCTGCTCCAGCATGGGCTCATCTCATCATGGGGCCACAGGTCTCTGACAGGAACCTGCTCCAGTGCAGTATTCCCACAGTGTCACAGCTTCCTTTGGGCATCTCCAGGCTCTGGTCTGGGGTCCTGTACAAGCTACAGGTGAATATCTGCTCCACTGTGGGCCTCCATGGGCTGCAGGGGGATATTTGCTCCATCATGAACCTCTATGGGCTGCAGGGGGATATTTGCTCCATCATGAACCTCCATGGGCTGCAGGGGGACAGTCCCTGCTTCACCAAGAAATGAATTCTCAGTTGAAAAACCAAACAATAGAAAATTCTACACTCTCATTCTCAGAGGTGACTGTCTTTTAAGTCAGTTAAAGTTTTCTAACTCGTCCACCCTGATACACTTGTGAAGCGCTAGGTAATTTCCTTGGGAATTAATCTGTGTTTGTACGAGTGGAAACGGAATGAAGCTTAGCTGAAAGTGAAGTGCTTGACCCTGCCTTCTCTTTGCAAGAACTGTTTTATCTTTGCTTTGCAGTTTGAAGATGAAACCAGATGTTGTTCTGAGACATCTGTCCATTGCGGTGGCAGCTAGTGACCAGAGTTACATGCCACAGCAAGTGACAGTGGCAGTGGGAAGGAATGCCAGCAGTCTTCAGGAGGTCCGAGATGTTCACATTCCGAGCAATATCACTGGCTACGTAACACTGTTGGAAAACGCTAACATTAGTCAGATGTGTGAGTCAATAAAGATACTGTTGGTATATTGTTTTGGTGCTCTTTTGAAGGTGAAAGTTTGGGTAGGGCTTAGAGTGATGTGTTGAAATCATTAGAGCAGGAACTTTAAATCTCACCTTTGGGTCAGAGGAATTGTTCTATTGGTAATCTCCAGCCTTTAAGAGGGTCTTCTGAGTCTCATGGCATCTGTCTGTAACTTGGGCAATGCAGTCTTCAGCATTGAAGAGCTGAACGACTAAAGATGCAGTTTTAGCCTTTGTTTGAAGACACTGGGCTATTTAAAAATATCTTTGCTTGCAGAGTGGGAGCATATGTTGGATGATCATATCTAGCAAAAAATCTGCTTCTGAGCAACTATTTTCTTGGTAGCAAAACTCTGAAGCTGGTCAGGTGGTCTATGTAAAGCAGGTTTATGCTAAGGGTTTTTAAGCGGTGTTATTTTTAATTCTGGTAGATCTGTGGGTGCTCTATTGGAATCAATCAAGGGAAAGTTGCTTCTTCCTAAGATTGTAGAATCTCAGACTGATTTGGGTTGGAAAGGACCTTAAAGCTCATCCAGTTCCACCCCCCTGCCATGGGCAGGGACACCTTCCTCTAGAGCAGGTTGCTCCAAGCCCTGTCCAGCTGTGGGCCCTCAACACCACCAGGGATGGGGGCAGCCACAGCTTCACTGAGCACCCTGTGCCAGGGCCTCACCCTCATAGTCAACAACTTCTTCCTAATATCTAATCTAAATCTCCCCTCTTTCAGCTTAAAGCCAGAAAGATGGTTACTGCAGCTTCACAAATGTTGTCCCTTCACTTCAAATAGGTGCTTTTCACTAAGGTGAACCTGCACTGGTACAGAAGCAGGTGGCAAGGATGTTGTTCCTCAGAACTAGGAGGATGCTATCTATGCAAAATGGTCAAGAGCTTACTTGAAGATTTTTATGTAACTTAAAACTTTGCTTTTAGGCTTTACTCTTTTACCCTAACTCTCCACTACCACTCCCAAGATGCTTCCTGTGTAGGTAGGTAGAAAGGTACTGATGAAATAATCCGTAATCTATTTTCCACTTTGAGGGTTTTGGGTTTTTTTGTTGTTTTTTTTCTTTTACTGCTTTTTTCCTAGTTTCTAGCTGAACAACATGTAATAGATCACATAAGCTGTTCAGGGGCTAAATTTTCCCAGTCGTAGGGTGTACAGTGAAGAAACATATGTGGAGTTGTCTCTGTGTGGGAGTACTGTTACATATCTGTTGCTATTTTACTCAGAGGTTTTGCGATAATTCTGGTTTTGAATATCTGGATTCTTCGAGATCTCATCCAGCAGAAGAAATGGGGGGAAAAAAGTCTTATTTTGTGTTTTGACAGATGTACAGATAAATATCAAGCGTTGCCTTAGTGATGGATGTGACACCAGAATCCATGGGCTCAGGGCCGTTGGGTATCAACGGGTGAAGAAGGTGGGCGTCTCTGTATGCGATGCTTCAGCAATCTGGTACTGGTCGCTGCTGACCTCTCTGGTGACAGCTTCCATGGAAACAAACCCAGCATTTGTTCACACTATTTTGCAAAATACTCAGTAAGTACCAAACTTCCAGGGCATGTGATAGCCTTATTTTTAGTTTGGCTTGGTTTTTTTAAATACTTCAGTAAACTAATCTACCTTGTTTAACTGGTTTCCACTCCCTCCAGTAAGGTGTGTAATCATCTTTTTAGCTATCACACTTTAAATTTTGATACTTCTCTTTATCCCTTTGTACATATGAGAGCAGGCATAGTTTTCCTTACTGTTGTATCTAATCTAGTTGTTAAGCCATGACTGAACAGACACTGAAAAGGTACCTTTTTTACCTATCCTTTGAATTGTTATACTTTAGAGAAGTTTAAAATTAGTTTTAATTTTATTGATTATAAATATTGAATGACTTCCATTTATGGAATAGAGGTTAATTTAGCTTAATTTTGAGTACATTTTTGCTTGTGTAATGCTTTGTCGTGCATTACATGGGGTTATAGTCAGATACATGTAGTATCTCTGTAGCTGTTTGCTTGTGGTGATCAGCTGTTTTCTATGTAACGTTTCCTTGTGTGATTGCCAAACACTTCTACCCAGTGACTTGAAGGATTGGAATCCTAATAAAATCACTACACACCCACATCAGCTTTTATAGAGCTTTGTTAGCAAAATTCCACCGTGCTCAAGAGCACTGCTGTCATTGGGTTAATGAGTACTGCAGGCTAAAGTCCATTAAGCCTGTCTCTTAACTTGTGCCATCTACGGAACCTCTTCAGTGCTTAGATAACTTTCTACATGCTTATGTCTGAGGAAGGTTCATAAGTGCAAGCTTTACTAAAACTGGGGGCCTTCAGGTTTCCTTCAGTTTAGATGGTTTTTAGAAATATAACATGAATACTGAGGGGATAAAGACTGGAGAAATCTTGACTAAAAATATGTTCTCAGGAATTATAAATTCAGTGTTTGGAATTATAAGGCAAAGCATCAAACTTTAGTATTGGATGGAATGACTTTGATAAAACTGTTTAATAATCTGTATTTTCAGGGGTTATTACATTACCTTTGGAAATCAAACAGAAACTCTGATCTGAACGCTCAATTTCTGTAATTGTTCTGAGAATTTAAAAGCAATTTTCCCTTTATTAACAGGCTCTTTCTCAGTGCTAGAACTGTTTAAAATAAAGCAGTATGTGGACACTGTTTCTAATGTTGTCATGGATGTAATTCAAAACCCCTTGATTTATTTGTCTCATTGAATCTGAGATGACGGGACTAGATTCAGGATTACCCAGCAGCTGTTAAACTTTCCCTGCCTAGAATGCAGTACTGGCTTTACCTTTTGAAGAGATTGTCTGTGTCAATAGATTTCCTGCACTCAGAACCTGCGTGTACAGACCTGCTCTCAAAAAGCATGATAAGCCAAATATCTAATCCATTTTAGAAGGCTGTTTTCTCTGATTCTGTCTGGTTTTCTGATGTTATGTTCTGTCCTTTTACTAGGAAAGCACTGCAACATATGCCACCTCTATCCCTAACACCGGGTTCTACAGATTTTTCAAGCTTCTTATCTCCAAATGTTTTGGAAGAAGTCGATAGCTTCCTCATAAGAATAACAAGGTAAGTTTGTGTTGATGTGTTTTGATGCAATAGAAGATGGTTTAGAAGAATTTGTGTAGCAAATTTCTCTCATCTTTACTCATCTGCTCTTGAAAAATTGGAAGGTGTTAAGAAACTAGCACTGTGAATATTTCCGTATGAGTGTCATCTGTCTGTTATTCAAAAAGTGTCCTGAGTTTTCTTTTCATACTGTTTTTTTCCCTCCCCAGTTGTTATACTACGCCAGAGGTTGAACTTACACTCTTGGCCTTTGCCTTAGCCAGGGGGAGTGTTGCAAAAGTGGTAAGTTCCCTTTGTGCAATCACTGATCACCTGGAAACTCCATACAAGGCTTCATCACTTATTGCTTCCATGGCAGTGGTCAGACAGAGCCTGCTGTATAAATACGGTAAATGAGTAATTGCTGGATCCTTTTCTGTACATACTTTAGACAATATGCAGCTTTGAGTTGTTTTACTTGTTCTCCTGGGGTTTAAAATTATACAAGACTTCTAAATTAACAACTGTTACCGAGAAGATACCCTGTGAAGCTGAACGGCCCTAAAACTTGGGGATTAGATCAGCTTTATGTGATCTAAGAGTTGAACCAGGTGGCATCATCCTGAGGAAGAAAACATGAACTTTTGTAGATAATGGCCCCTATATCAAGATGGTACTAATGTTTGTATTGTGTAAAATATGACTTCAGTTATTGTTATCCTCCCAGTAACATGCTTTTTTGCATGTTTAGCCTAAGTGATCCCTCTTGCAGACATGTGCACAAACATAAGATGTGTTTTAAATAGCTTGTCATTAGCATCACTTTACAGCTCTTTTATTTTCACTTTTAGAAATTAATCTGAGTATGTCAGAAGTATAGAGCTGTGTGTGGTCTGGCATAAAGTAGAATTTGGCTGTATTGACTGTATTTGTTTGATAAATCTGTCTTTTGTCAGGTGTCAACTTCTGAGATCATCACTAGTCGTTCATGAAGAATTTTCCCCTTTGCCTTTTAGTATGTTTTGTCAGGACTTCCTGCCTTGTGGCAAAGGACACATTAATTATTTTAATTATAATATCAGTCTTTATTCTCAAAAGGTTTGAAAATCGCTTTGTTTTTCCTGGAGTAGCTGCTGCTTTTTGTAAGCCAACAGTGGTATTTCATGTATTGGGAATTCCAAAGTGTGCAGACAGTTGAAGGAACATTAATTGTCATGATTTTCATTCTCCTCTCTGTATCTAAAACTTGAGCTATTTTAGGTTAATGTGTATCTTACGCTTCAGTTTCTTCCCCCCTTGTTTTTTTGACTGATAGTGGTAAAAATCTCATTGTAACTTTCTTCCCTTTATTCTTCCATTTCTTATCTTCATGAAGAACTTTAGAAAGCAGATTTTTTCAGGTTTGTTTCTTATGAAGTTGATAAACCTGTTAACTTTTTTCACTCAGGAAAACCTTTACGACTCACTTTGCAAGCCTGTGATGTAAAAGGAAAAGAAGATAAATCAGGGCCTGAAAACCTCCTTGTGGAGCCATGGACTGGGGATGGTAAGAGCCTGGACTTAAAATCCAGAATATTCAACCAGACGCAAAGGCTGTTATCAAGGCTGTGGTGCTGTTCCATATATATATTTATATCTATTTGGTGCTACTTAATAATTTTATGATATGGAAGATCTGTAATTTAAAAAAAAAAGGGGGCAAAACAACAACAAAACACCGCCCAAAAAATAACGAAAAGCCCCCAATATGTAAAGTCTGTTTTACAGTGGGGGTTTCTCAGGAGCCAATTTATTGTTAAGGCAAATGAAAAGATTGGATTTGGGGGAGAATTCAAGATGCAAGTTGGCAGTGGGCTTTTGCAAGGAAAATGATCCTGGAGCACATTTTGAGGCTTGAAGTCATGAATCATTTACTGCTAGTTTCCCAAATATTGATGGAGAGATTTGGTAGAAACCCTTGAATTTCTTATTGACTACACATAACTTAATTCTCCTTTCAAGCCTGCCTTTGTTAATGCAGTATTTTCATGTACTGAATACAACCTGAACAAAATAATTTATTTTTTTTTTTTTGAAGTGAAATGCTACCTAATCTTATTTTAGAAACTCCTGTATTGTTTTGTGCAGTGCTGCTGGTAAATGCAAGCTATTGTGGTAGAAAATCAGGCACTTTCTAAATGCTTATTTTACCATTCTGTTTGCTTATGTGTGGTGTTTGAGTTCATTTTGTAGCTCTCACAAAATCATAGAATCCCAGGTTGTGAAGGACCTTAGGGATCATCTTGTCTAACCTTTCCTCATTAGCATGACCCAGACTAGATGTCCCAGCACCTTGTACAGTTGAATCTTAAAAGTGTCCAGTGTTGAGGGATCCACCACTTCCCTGGGAAGATTATTCTGAAGGCTGTTTACTCCCTAACTAACAAGTATTTCAGTAGAAAAGTGTTGTGGTTTTGTTTCCTCCACACACTTTAATCCACAGCTTGCACTAGCAGTCATTCCAACCTCATTCTATCTCTCCTGCTGCTTTAGGTTTTCTTACTGAAACTGGGAAAACCAGAGCAAGTATTATTCTTTCTACTGGAACTGAATCTTCATTTCAAGTGACACAGATTAGAATCAAGGTATGTAGTTCCTGTATGCTTTTGAAGCAGAAGGCTTGCTTGTTTCCCTAGTGGTAGAGCTGAATTTGAGTATTTTTTTTGTCTGAACTGTAATTTTAAATTCATCATGAAATAGTGTTATTTTAGGGTTTTGCTTTGCTGTAAATCACAGAGAACTTAAGGGGGGCCTTAAATTGTTACAGGGTGCCACAGGCATGTAGTAAAGACATTTATTTTGTATTGTGTTTATCTATATCTTACAAGTCAGTGACAAGTGTGGTATCTCTCTAAATTAGAGTATGGATTTATATGTCAGATTTTATATTTAAAATAGTTTTTGACTCTGAATAGCAGGTGTCAGGATATATAACATGTGAGTTCAGGTTAAATGTAGGTCTTTCAAAGTCTTTTTTTAGACATTAGTGTAATTTGAATATTTGGTGTGATTTTTATCTTATTTAAAAGCAAGATCTTGTGATTAAATCTCAGGGCCAGGACCAAGCTTCAGTGAGATTTCTGCAGCTGAATTTATTTATTTATTTAAGGCACAGCAGTAGTTTAATTTTTGGAGCAAGGCTCTGTATTTCAGTGTCAAAAGCACTTAGACATGGATGGACTTCTGGCAAGCAAATTCTAACAGGAGCTGGAGTTTGGGTGCTAGGAGGGTGATAAATATGGCAAATGTTAATTAACCATGATGCATGATCCTGATTGACAGTTTTCCTAACATTTCTCTAAATGCATTTCATTTCTCTGTGCAATTCCAGAGATCAGTATTGTCAGTATTCAGTTGGTTTCCATAACTTCTTTTTTCCTGTGAAAGCAACACCTTCTTATATTGTCAACTTGTTAATCCATTGCTCTCAATTTGTTCTCTTAGGTCCGAAGGGGAGCCATCGGGGCCCAGTGTGGGCTGGTGTTTGCTTATAATAGTGCTTCAGAGAAGTTCCGTGCAGAGGAACACTTCAAAAGATTTGAAAGCTATGACAAGTGGAAGCTGAGGGAATTCAAACAGTTCTTAAAGAACAGGTATAGGTGAACTTCTTGTAATGAATATCTGGAAAGTAACTGTGATGTTAGATCTTTTTTTCAATGTCATTTGAACTGCTGAAAATTGTTCCAAATGACTTAAGAATAATGTATCATTGAATCTTTACTTGTTTGATTTCAGTGAGCCCAAATGTGACGTGTTTCAGGCAATGCGTATATGGCTGGTTTCAATATCTTGATTTAAAGACTTGTTTAAAAAGGGATATGATAAAATCCATGTTCTACTGGAAGTGCAGATCACTGATAGCAGAAGCACCTTCTAGGAAGGTCATCCGTCAATTAGCTTTTATTAAATGGCTTTCTTGGAACTGTTGCTCAGGAGTGAGGGGAAGTTGGGGACCATGACTAAAAAGATTTCCTTAATTTTCTTACCTTGCACGTGATAGAATTTGGGTGTGCGAAACTTTCCATTGTATCTCTTTACATCTTTATAACCATAATATGCAAAAATATTCTGGTAGAATATCAGGAGCTTTGCAGTTTCTTTAAACTTCACAAAGTTTATTGCATTCTTTGATACATAGAAGCAGCTGCTTGTGTGATGATCTGGGAGATGATGATCCTATTGGCTGGTTTGAAGTGGAAGAAGAATGGGATGAAGTTGATGTCAAAATGCAGGAATGCAGAATTTCCCAAGTAAGGAACCATGAAAATCCATTGAACCAGTCACAGTGAGCAGAAGCTCTTCTCTCTGTTTTAATGTCAACTGAAATAAACTTAACTCTTACGTGTAAGGACAGCTCTTCTGGGTAGAGGTAAAAAGCAATGGGCTTCTAGTTAAACACGAGTCAACTTTTGTCCTCTGAGTTTTTTCCTCTGTATGTACACATATGTTTAATGCAAAGTTATGTGATAATGTGCAGATTGTTGGGTTTTTCATGAGGAGATATTTCTAAAGATGACATGATTGCTGCTTTGTTCTAATAATTAGAAGAATTAACTACTACATAGTTACAACGTTTATTCTTTCAGAGCCAGATCCATTGTTTTAAGGGACAAACAATTACTAAGCAGTTCCATCAGACTGATTCCCTTGAGGAATGTGGGACTTCTGTTCCTAGAGTGCCTTGAGCAAATACAAAACAATACAGGTTTTGATTTGTAGTGTTTTAAGTTGGAAACTTTGCTTTTCAGATCCTGCATTTATCTTGTTTCTGGAATCAGCTCTTGCTCAGTTCCCCAATCCTTTTTTTGTACTGTGAGAATTAGCAGAAGTGGTGGCACAGTTAAAAGTCAACTGGGAACTTTTCTGAAGCCATCACTACTTGCTAAGACATTCTGCTGCTGTCTGTGTAACACTTAGTCTCTGAGACTTACGAACACGCACAGCTACTGAGTACATTTGGATCGCAAAACTCACTGTTTCTTTCAGCTTTGCATTCTGTCCCTCACTGTGGACAGATTGCATAAAATTATGCTTTAAGTATGACACATTAAGCCTCTGATTAGCTGCATTTAGAAGCAATATCTTTTTAACATGCAAAAGTGCTGTAACTATAGAACCAAGGTAGAGAGTATGCAGAATGAATGGAACTGTTAATAAATTTAACTAACTTTGCAGATGCCTGTAGAGGTTACAGAGCCATCACTGTGACTTTGGAAGTGGGGAGAGTTCAGGCTCAAGTGTTTTAAACTTGTGGAAGTGATTGACAGGGAATAAGGCTTGCTTCCCCCAACCCCACCTGTAGTCTTGCCATATGTATCTGTGCTTGTGTCTTTTAAAGCCAAATCTATACTAGCTTTTGAAACCAAATCTTGTGCTGTGTTAATATCCTTCTAGTACTTGATGATAAAGTTCTTGTGCACAAGACAAGACACAGCAGAACGGCTTGGAGTTCAAGGCCTGAATGTTCTTGGGTATCTTCGGCCTATGCGTGATGAGCCCAGTAGGAGCATGAGCTGCTTGCAGTGCCGGAAAATGGATGATGATACAGTTTGTGGTACAACTCTTCTCCTGAAGACACTTCATTTCATCCAGCAGTTGGCGCAGGACCTGGTATTTTTTTCTGCCTAGTTCTTTTTAAGGGTGTACATGCTAAAATGAATAAGACTGTGCTAAAAGAAATTGTGACTGGCTAAAGAACATCTTGGTCCTAGGTAATAGCAACTGTTAAAACCATGCTGTGGAGGAAAAAAGGGTTTCTGAAGGACGCATTCTCTGTGTGTTTACTGGTGTTGGTTAGGAATACACTCACTTTGCATCCAGAAAGGGTTAATAACCATTTTTCAACATCAGGTTACAATGCTGGGTGAAGTAGATGTAACAGAAGGATGCTCTACTGTCTATTAGGTAATGTTGGTATTTCTGAAGCAAGCGTCTGAAAAAATGCATAGAAGGATAGCTAGGAAGGCTGCATAGCTTAAAACATACCTCCTTTTTGTCTGAAATAATTCTGTGAATATCTAGAGTAAGGCATATACGGCTAAGAGGTGTGGCTGGTGTGTGCTGTTTTATGTCAGCCCGATGTACCCTGCTTCTGAGGATACATATCAAAATCATGTTTTGTTCTTACAGTGCATGCATCTGTGCCTTTTCAGCTTTCATTCTGGTCCATAGGCAGTCTCATTTTTGCTATTACTTTCAATTAAATTACATGGAGAGGTAGAGGTAGTGTGAAGTGTTTTGGTGGTAGGAGACTAGACATCTGAAAGAGTGGAGAGAGAGTCCTTATTAGTAGCTCTGTTAAGGGGAAGACATTAGACACATTTAGACACTGGACTATCCATGAAGGAACTCATACTGGAATTCATGGTAGTTGCAAATATATAAGAAACTAGCCTGGTTTAAGTTCACTGCTCAGGGATTTACTTCTTATAAATGTGTTCT
Organism: Psittacus erithacus; assembly: GCA_009867235.2. Taxonomy (NCBI): domain Eukaryota; kingdom Metazoa; phylum Chordata; class Aves; order Psittaciformes; family Psittacidae; genus Psittacus; species Psittacus erithacus. Next base: position 21,874 of record WYDI02001115.1, read on the forward strand.
GTATAAAGTTAGTTTTCCAACCCTGCATTTTCTTTTGCCTTTTTAAGGTTCAGCAGAAGGAGAGTGGATTAAAATACAAGTCATTTTTGGATTTCACAGGCCTTGATTTGCAGCTGTTTTGGAATTTTTACAATAAACTTCACCAAAGGTAAGTCACTTCTTTACTGTGTGCTGAAGCACTAAGCTCTGTGTGTCTGTATGAATAACATATGCTTCGTTTAGTTGCAGCAGTTTCTTCTTCCTAAACTACATCATTTACATAAATAACATTTTCTTACTGCTGCCATATGGGGTTTTAACTATTATGTTACGTAGAAGCTTGAGATGTAGATTAATTTAGCCAGTAGCTATAATTTTTTTGCCTATGTGCTCTCTACTCAGTGGTTTTTACCCATCTAAGATAGTGATTTTCATAGCATTACCTATTTTGGTGCAAGAAAAGTTTCTCTTCTAGTTTTTGCTTCTGTTTGTTCTATGTTTTTTTGCAGCCCAAGGGAAGAATGTATCTTTGCTCAAACACTGCTGTTACAGCTTCTCCAGAGCTGCTTCTCTGTACTTACCACAGACAATAAAACTGCTAAACCTCAAGAAACTTCTCAGAGTAAAACATCTGGTCACACAGAAGCTGCAAAAGAGCTTTATAGACATTTGTGTGAAGGTAGTTTATATTGAATATATTGCCTGTTCTGTCTGTTCTGGCTTAGAAGTGTATCACAACAGTTACTATTTGGGAAAAGATATTTATTCGTAGAGGCCAAGTCAGCTACCGTTTCTTTCTTGTTTAGGTCAGTGAGTACTAATAAGTCTGTCACAGTGAAACTTTCCTGAACCCTATGAAATGGATTTTATAGACATTCTGACAACATGGGGTCTGGAAACAGCTGCAATAGAAAACTTCTTTTGAATGTGTCACCTGCTTGAAACAGCAGGGAATGTGATCCTTTAATCTAATGTTACTGGGTTTTTTATTTCTGGTGTTTCATATAAACACCAGTGATCTTACTAGGAGCTTGTAAGTTTTAATGAAGCACAGCGAAGATTCTGGAGCCAGCAAAGAGAATGGGAATTACACACTAGATTTCATTGGAAGTAGGATGGTACTCTCTTTATTAAAGTGTAATTTTCTTTATTAATTCCGTAATAGTCTCCTAAAAAGTCAGGTAAAGATAAACCAGTTCATGTAGAATCTGTCACATCTTGAAAGCTCTGTTAGCTTTGATAGTTGTCAGGCCTTAATGTTCCTAGAATTAATTTACTTTGTGAATAAATATCCTTAGAAAATTCTTTCCTGATGGAAGTGAAAATGTTTCCCCTCATTTTCTGTAGGTATATTGGGTTTGCAAGGGTTTGAAGATGTGTAAAATAACACTTGAATTTAGTTATGTCTCTGACACTTCACATGGAGTATGAATTTGAACTGTAATTTTCTTCCTTTTTGTATGAGCAGTAGTGGATATGGGGGACAGTAACTTCATGCCAATGAAAATGCTGAAAGAGGAAGTTAAGAACACCTTACTCAGTGGAGCAGCAATCTTTTTCCCAGATAGACAGACCAGGCGACACCAGCTCTTCACCATGATGGTAAATCATTAAGTGAGAAATTGCTTGTTTAGTACCTGCTTTCTTTATGCAGAAAAGAGGAAAAATCTGAGTTCGTGTTGTCAAATAATCTGTTTTATCCTATTAAAGTAAAAACATTCCTTTCTTTTTCTTCTTTGCCTCTTTTTACCCTCTCCCTTCTTTCTCTCTGCAGCTTATCCAAAGAAAGAGGAACTAACCCTGCTTTTCTTACCAAAAATGAATAGTAGAATGCAGAAATTAGAATCCTTTCTCACAGAGAAGGGAAATAGAACATAGCATAAAAATAAATCTCTTTCCTTTTCTAGAAAAACATCACAGAGCAAGAACATAAGCAATCTGCGCATCTTGCCTTCAGATCCTTGTGTAGTCACTTCAGGTAAGGGGTCCTGAGATGGAAAAGAATTGCCTGATACTCAACATTTGTGAATAAGTTCATATTTAATTGGTTTTAGAATTGTTATTCCTCTGGAAAATAATTCTCAAAAGAAATCAACTGTCTTTTGCTTTGGAGGGGAAAATACTACTACTTAATATGTTTATTAATGGAATAACCATATAAAACATTGCCCAATGTTTGTGCTGCATCACAGTGTATTGCTCTTAGACTCCTTCTAGGCTGTCTTCCAATTTTTGTGATTGTCCCTGATGATGGTTGGTATTGATTTAATTGAGTCATCAGAGCCCAAACTTTTGATTTTCATAGTGATTATATGGTAGGATCTCTACTGATGTATCACAATGATAACTAAATTTGTGTTTTGGAACTGTGCTGCTTGTTATTGGGTAGTAAGAAGTTTTCCGTTCTGTAGTGATCAAGATCCAGGTGGACTCCTATTATTACCAGAGAAAGGAGTTTCTGAGAATCTTGACATAAATGAAGTGCTGTCAGTCATGGATACCCTTCTGCTAGTGGCAGCAAGAGAGGTAACTGTCCTTACACTGTTCATCTTTCTACTTTGCTGTAGTTTTTGTATGCATTGAAACACAAGCTGCATGCCCAAGATGTATGCTTAAGAAATGGATTTCCTGTCCTTCTGGATAAAACTGTTCATGGTTGTTCAACTCTGTAGGATTATATTTTTCCAACTAATTGAAGTATTTTCCTTTAGGCAGTAATGTTTCATTATAATAGAGTGACTAATGTATAAGATGAGGTATTTTTCTGTAGTGTTGAAAAGACTATGGCGCACAAGCCACACTGGGAAGCAGAACTAATCATCTCATATTGAGAGCTTAGATTTGGTCATGACACTAAAGGAGGTGTAAATGGAGGAGGCTCATTTACATATACAGAAAAAATGTGCTGAGAACATGAGGTGACTCATATGTAGCTATCCCTACTTAAAATTGTGATTTATCACAACAAAAGTACATCAGTTGCTTTGTGGCCTTACATGCTGCTTGTCAGTTGCATTGAATCTTCTTTTTGTGGTGTGAGTGGGATGATGATGTCCATCATAGTTGACTTAGTACATATTGTGTGTCATTCTGCAGCAGAAGAGAATATCCTTTTGTTACATTCTTTTTCAGTGTGAAATGATGATGCTGGATGTTGCGCAGCAAGAGAGTGGCACAGTCTTGTCTTCCTTATTCTGGTCTGTTCAAGGTAGCCTCCTTTCATGGTGCTACCTGCAACTTAAGGGTAGTGATAATTCAGCCAAGGATCTTGCAGTAGAAATCCTTAAAAACTGTAAGTGCTGGAATTGAATACAAAATTAATTGTCATGTAATACAGGTCTTTAAAATGTGATTTTACAAATTGCAGTATAGTAAGGGTTCAGCAGTGGTTGCCTGGAGCATATTCGTAACTGTCAGAGCATTTCTGATCACTATGGGAAGGAATTTGTAGGCATATTAAGCTATTCAGAATTTTAGTTATACTGCTAATTTGATGTTGGGAGAATCTTCAGCAAACATATCAGTGAGTTTTGTGGGTCAAATACTGAAAAACCCCACTCAAACAATAAACAATTACACTTTTATTTGGACATACTGGTTTCTTTAAATGTCCCTTATTTTGATAAGCCTTTCTGTGGTGATATTTATTTTCCTTGATGTTTGTGATAGCAAGAAGACAGGAACTTACTTAAGAAGCTGGGCAGTTCTAAGGAGTGTTTTACTGCAATGGTTTTGTTTTTTGTTAAGTACAGCAGCTCAATATTAAGTAGTTAATTGGACCAGAAGGTGTAATTTTATGTAAAATTACTTCATATTTCTTATTTGTGTATAAATAAGTTTTTTGGGTTCCTGTCTTGCATCTAAAAATTGATAAAGCTATAGCTAACACTGACTAGTGTCACTTGTTACTTAAGCTGCTGTACTTGAGCTTCTCTGTAGGAAGGCTACTGACTACGCTGAGATTATTGAAAAAATCTTGGAGTGTTTGAATAAGTTACCCATCACTCAACTTTTCTGTAATATCGTTGCTAAGCATGACTTTCCACAATAGAAATACCACAGAAAATTACTCTGAACTGTTTTCACTCTTGAGTGTCACTGCCTTGGGAAAGCAGATGCCTTTCCTCCTGTCTGTCCTCTTGTGCACATCACCAGACACTTAAGTGTTTGATAAAGCAGGTTGTGGTAGCAAATCCTTAAGGTGGCTATTAAGGGTTTTTTTTCTCTTTAGATGTGGGCCAGTTCCTGTCAAATATCAGAACGATTTTGCAGTCACTTTTATCTCAATATAGTGGCAAAACAATAGTAGAAAAAATAAGTAACTCTGTCTTTGCTATGGCAACTCGTCAGCTGGTAAGTGAACTTTGGGGTTTTGTACTGTTCCCGGGTAGCATGGCTGCGGTGATGTGCATCGTCATGAGACCTGTGTTTTCTCCTAGGTCATCTTCCTGTTGGATTTTTGCACTTTAGACATTCCATACTGTACTCTGCTACAGGGATTCAGCACTTTGATAGAACCACTGAAAAGCCTTTGTAGTGAACCTCATAAGGTAACTAAGGATACAGGCACTAATAAGTACAGTGAAACAAAAGCAAAATTGCAAGACAGACATGGAGAACTCTGGTGATTCTATTGGTGAGCGTTTGAAAGGGGCTAGAAAGCTTCTAAAATCGTGGGTTGTGTAATGAAATGTAGAGTGAAGACCTAGAAATATATCTGTACTGATACAGAAGATGAGCAAAGTTCAACAGGAATGGGAAGCATGGGAGTCAGATAGGAAAAAGAATTCTGAGAATGAAGAGGAAAATAGGTTAAAAATAGTATGTGCTTAACAGTTTTAGATTCATTGCTTGTGGTAGTGTAATTAAAGTCTGTATGTCTGTAGTGTAGATCTCTAAATCTGCATTAGTCATCCAGGCTCTCTTGTTGTTACCTTTGGAGTAACTTGTAGGCACTTCTGGCATGAGTCTCTCTCCTCCCCCAGAGACTAGATGAGTTTTGCTTTAGAAGTGCTTCCTTACCATTATTATTAAGGGTGTCTTTATCACTAGTTTACGTGTAGCCTTTTAAATGCCACTTTGTATGTACATCTGGCAACTTGAAAGTATAGACACACAGATCTAGTGTGATAATCTTTTAGATTTTTTTTTAAATGCTTTACATTTGTATCTCAAGAATACATCTTTGTCCTACAGATGGAAATGGAGAGCTGGCAGCAAGAACAGCCTGTGGTATTGAGAACATGGACAATGGAGTCGCCTCATAACTATGAAAATAATTGCCATGAGGTCTCAGTCTTCTTATGTCATGGGGCAACTTACTTTGAGGTGGAGTTCGATGAAAAGTGTGAAACTGAAAGGAGGTAATTTGGTCTTGTGTTGTATTAGATTCCAGTATCTCCCTGCAGAGAGGCAATTCATGTTTCAAAGTGCAAGGAGTACTTCCTGTGCTCCAAGCATGCCATTTCAATTTCTGCATTGTTCTGTGTAATCTAGAGTATATGTTTTGAGTGACTTCTCATGCTGAATGCCACTTCTGGCAAATGTGCAGACATGCTGTTCATGCAAATTTTGCTTTCCAAATTTTTGTGACCACCACAGTTTGTGCTTGTGGGATTTATTTTGCCCTCTTTAGGCAAAACTATTGGCTTGGTTTCCTTTGGCAACATATCCAGCTACTGCTTAGTTAAAGCATATGCTAGATGTTAAAATTAGCACCCATTACCAATTCTGAAGGGTTGGGAAAGTTCTCCAGGAAAGCAGGTCTGTGTTTGCTGGGACTGTTGCATTGAAACATGAGATAAATCCTTAACAGTGATGTGAAGCAGTGCAGGTGTGGTTCAGAAAGTTGTGACAGCTCAGAGGCAGCGCTTCTGAAAATCCAAAAGCAACCATTTTCCCCAAAAACTTAAAAAGTAAATTTGGAAGTAATGAATTGCAATTTTCACAGGTATGATTACCTGGAGTTTACTGATGCAAGAGGTGCAAAAACTCGTTATGACACAAAGGTTGGCACTGACAAGTGGCCTAAGGTGAGCACCTTTACAATTCTGAGCCAAGTGATATATCCAATCTTTGGAAATTATTATGATTCTTGTGGGGAAAACCTATTGTGTAAAACCATGTGTGCTTTTGTGTGTGTCTAGTCCCTCACAGGAGGTGAGGAAGGAAGTTTTCAGTGATGCAATTAAAGAGAGCCAATGAGTAATAATCCCTCTTTGTTGCTGTTATTGAAGGGGCAGTCAGTCAAAATGAAAAGTAATAATCATAGAATCACAGAATTATGTTTAACTGCTGTAACTGCATGGGTAAAACTTAACTTGTTAATTGCTCAGCCCTCGCAATTTTTTAAGTCATGAGACAACCGTAGTGCTCCCTGTGGCTGAGCTCTTTCTTCAGTGACGCCTGCTTAAATAGGTTTCTTCTCCATGGTTTTATGGCTGTGACGTCTAAAGCTCCATCATCTATAGCATTTCTCATTAAACTATTAAAGTTTACCTGCTTAGTATTGTGGGTGTCTCATTCAGATGGTGGGGGAGATTAGATCAGTTATGGACAGAACGTAATACTGAAAAACCTCAATTGCTGAAGGAAATTCATTACCCTGAAACGTCTTCTTGTCATCTACATTTGGCAAAATGACTGTTTTGTTGCTCTGTAGAAAGTGACCTTTAAGGCTGGCCCACGGCTGCAGTTTCTCTTTCACTCTGACAGCAGTAATAATGAGTGGGGCTACAAGTTTTCCGTCACTGCTTACGGCCTACCAGATGTTGCCGTTTCCTGGGGCTTGGATTTACAGCTGCTTGTATGCCGGTTGATGGGGCGCTTGGCTTCCCGAAGTATGGCCCTGAAATCTCTCCGAGGTGGGTGCATTGAATAATAGCTCCAGAATTGTGATGCCATGTAAAGAGGAGATACAAGGACCTCATATTTCAAATTCCCAGCGAAAATGAAGTTCCTTTTTTGTTCCTCTCTTGACTCAAGATGAAACACTCCTGTTTTGCTGCTTAACAAAGTTTGGTCTTTCAGCCGTATCCACTTCTTGTGGGAAGCCTGGCTGCTCTGAGAGCACTGTGATTTTTCTGACCTTCAGAAGCCAATGTTAGGGAGACATGGACACCTGGAAGTTATCATACTAAACAGAATTACATTGATGAAGTAATATCAGAGTTTGCCGAATCTTCTCTTCTTCCAGTTCTTTTTATCTTTAAAAATTGTTCCCTAGTGCTGTGGCCTGTCCACCCCCTTACTGGTGGTGTGAATGTGGAGCCAGCAGACCAAAAAAATATACCAAGGTTAGAATACAGAAGATTTCAAACGTTTCATATGAACATTTGGTATTCATTTAAATTTGGATTCACAAATTAAGTTTGGCTAATCCCAGAAGCAAATTTAGGATGTGGGCCACTTGGGCCACTGAAGATAAATAAAATACAAAATAGGAGATGAGTGCTATAAGAAATTGAAAAAAATGAGAGATGTTTGTTTCTAATTTCAAACTCAGGACACTTCCTAATGTAGCTTCCTAAATCTGAAGTCATTCACCACTTGGAAACAAGGTTAAAGAGCTCCTGCTGCAATCAGGTGGTCAGTGCTTAACTTGAAAAAGTAGGCAGATACTTAGCTGTAGATTTCTGGGAACTAATCGAAGAATCAACCAGATTGGAAAAGACGTTTAAGATACTGAAGTCCAACCATTCTCCAGCACTGCCAAGGCCACTAGTAGCCCATGTCACTGAGGGCCTCATCTACACTGTTTGGGAACGCTTCCTGGGATGGTGACTCCACCAGTGCCCTGGGCAGCCTGTTCTAATGCCTGAGCACCCTTTCAGTGAAGACATTGTTCCCAATATCCAGTCTGAACCTCTCCTGGAGCAGCTTCAGGCCATTTTATCTTGTCCTATCACTTCTTCCTTGGGAGAACAGACCAGCCACCTCTTAATTGAAGTGTTCTTATCATACAATATTTTCTTCCTTTCTTAATACGAGCATGCTCATACAGCAAATTATTGCGTCTTTTGTAGGACAAAAAACTTTTAAACTCACTTGCAAACTGGGAAATTTCTGTGGTTTTAAGTGCAGTGAAAATGTTTAATTTAAAGCTCTTCCATAATGTAACAGCCTGTCACTGCAAGATAAAAAATTGATGCTATCATTATAGTATTAAAGAAAGGCTGCATCACTTTTCTGTATCACATTAGAGAAACAGAAGTAGGAGAATATAGTTAAATTACTTGTTCAGTGTATTTGCATTACTTTTTTTTTCCCCTACTGCATATTTAACATTTATTGTTTACATCAGTCTGTAAAAATGAACAAAAATATTTAACTGATGTGTGTGTGTGTGTGTGTGTGTGTATGTTCTGAATTTCTTGCAGAACTAGGTAGTGAAGCAGATTTGCCTCTTTTGAAAGTAACAGCAGTCCTTAATTCTCCTCTGTGGAAACCTGTGTTCAGGCATCAGATGTGTCTTGAGGCACTCCTGGGAGCCAGTCAAAGCAGTATGCTGCACCAAGATAAAGAGGTACTTACACCACTGCTTTTGTTTCACTAGCATGAAATTCTTATGTGTCATACAGCTTCATTGAGACTTAGTTGCTGTACTCTTGTGCTGAAGTTGTCATCACTTGTGCTGTTTAACTCCAATATCAAGGAGGAAAGAAACTGTTGTTCTGTGCCCTTTTCACAGCATGACTGGGATTCAGAGATCATCTAAGTCGCCTCCTGTGCCTTGAGCAGGGACATCTTTCATTAATCAGGTTGCTCAACTGCAGTAGATACACTGTAAGGTGACCTAACTGTAGAAATGGGCTGCAACAATTCTCAGATGTTATTAAAGTAAATGTTTTCTATCATTCTTTCCAGGCTGGGAGCTCTCACCAAGATGACTGCCGTAACTTTCTTATCGACTTTGCAAAATCAGATCCTGCCCAGGACTTCAGTGGGCAAAAATCTGAACTTTTCAAAGGATTTATACAGGCATGTAAAAAACAGACCCCAAAGACAGATATAGTTGCTGGTTCTACTGTTGATCAAGCTGTGAACTCAACATTTGCTGCTTTGGTGTATCTCACTCCAGATTTATATGAGAAGCTTCAAAAATATGGTAACTTTAATATTATTAGACTATCTTAATAATGAGGACTTAAAGTTTGTAAAAGGCTATCTTATAGCTTAGTTTATAGACTCTGAAACATCAGTTTAGTATGACAATTTCTAAATAGATGCACAGTATAAATTCATCATTTAGGTAGACTAGGTAAGCCTTATCTCTAGAGTATTTAGTCTTTATTCATACATGCTTTTACCTTCAGAGCTCTGTCCAAATATTAATAACCATCATTAGCTATTACCAAGACTTACGAGGATATACCTAAAGAGAGTAGTGGTGTTCTTTTGGGGTTTTAATTCAGAACAATGTGGTTTCCAGTGGTTACAGATTTAGATAAAATTTTCCACTCTCATTGTACCTTTCCTAAAAAGCCACCACCAATTTATGTATGTTTTTAAATGCTTGGGGTGGAGGAGGTGTGAATTACCTCCCAGAATGTTACACTGTGGAAACTAACCTTGGTATTCTCAATGTTAAAGAGATGTCTTTATGTACATGTATAATGTCTGTTGTATTACAACTGATAGATTTTTCAGTAGGTAAAATGAACAACTGTTTAACTTACAGCACCCTTCCATTAAGCTTATTGATATGTTTGAAGTGTTGGATAATAAGGTGGTACTTGGTTTTGAAAGGTTTCATTTTAGGCTTTCACTTTCTGTCACAACTTTGAAGCTAAACAGCTTACATGTTGAGCTGTAAAATTATGGGTGAAAATGATTGACACAAAGACTGACTTGATGACTAAAGTGGTTATTGCCTTTAGTCATTTTGTCTGTGTCTGACAATTGATCTGATTTCTGAGTAAGACTGAAAACTCTGATAGCTCAGGAAAATATTAGTGAATGGATAAGACATCCAGCCTACTATTATGTTAATAGCTTTATCTGTCAGTCTTGCTGGGCCAGGCTGAGTTCAGGGCCCATGTTTGCTTATGCCATATGAGTTATGTACGAACAATGCTGGAAAGAAGGGGGAAATAGGAGAGGAAAGACCCTGAATAGGAATGCCTTTTTCTGCGTAGTCATTATCAGGCCACTTTTGATGGAAACTGTTTTGTCAGGTCTGTTATAAACAGATGACTGAGACATCATAACTGTGTTTATCACAGGTCTTTAAGTTTTATGCATTCATCTTTCTAGAAATTCATAGCATAAAATAGACAAAAAACCTGGTAACTAAATGCATCTATAGAACTTTAATACTAACATTTCTTGATTACACTGAGATCACTTTACATTAGTAATATTTGTGTATATAGGAAGAGGTTTATATTATCCATCACTGTAGGCATCAATTTTGGGAAGAGAAGAGAAAGATGTTCATAATTTAACTTTGCAAATAACTCTGTGAAGGTGCAGTTCATGTATTTAAGGCATATGAAAGTTGGCAGGTTTTGTTCCTTATTTTTTTACAGGCATAACTCCAAGTATTGACTAAGAGACAAAGGAAAGGCTCCAGCATAATTTTAATTAAGTAGTCAGGTTGTGTAAAAATGTAGCTGTACATAAACAGGACTCTTCTTTCTCTCATTTCCAGTCAACAGTGGAGGCAAGGTGCCTTTGAGCTATGAGTTTGCACAAGTGTATTCCCTGGCTGATTCAATTAGAATATGGATGGTAAGATCACTCAGGAGGATATCTGTTGATGTTATTTACCTTAATATTTTACAATGCAGTGTTAAGGAGTAGGGTGGGACCATGTTTTCCTTCAGTGTTTCTGGGTCAGCTGTTTTCACTCAGGAAGAACATATATTCACTTCTAAACTGTGAACTTAAACATTTAAATGCATTCTTACATTAAACATTTAAATGCATTCCCTCCTTCTGTCAGTCCCAAATGTGTCATCATGTGTACTTAGGACTGAATTTGGCTCAAAACCAGTTAAATTTGAGTTCTTTTTCAGCAAGAATGTGTGTTGTTAATTAGGAAAATTCTTACTAACAGTTGAAGTTTGAGGTGTAGCATCAAAGGAAATTGGTCTTAAGCATAATTCTCCAAGTAATGCAGTGCTAACAGAAAAGGAAATAATTGCTTCTTTGACAAGCAAGTAACTGGCTTCAGTTCAGAGTATATTTTCTGCATGTAATTTTCCTTGAAACATAAGCCTTATGTCAAGAGGTGGTGTCATCAGCTCTCACAACCTGGTGAGAGGTGTCTCTGTCATCCCCTGCAGCTGTGGAGAGCCAGAATTCATTTAGATTTCACTAGTCTGCAGGAGATTCTAAATGTTAATAACTGTGTGGTTCTCAAGAGCAGCTAATTCAGTTTATGGCCTGTTTTTCTTCTACTCTTGTGAGCCCTTCAGATGTGGGCCAGTCAGATTAGCTGCTCTAGTATCTTGTGATCTCTTTCCTGACTGCAAGAATTCCTGGCGGCTTGATATACTAGAGATGCAATGAGTGCAGGTTCATGTTCAGATGTAACTGCATTGTACCTGTTGCATGACAGGTGATGTTTGCATCTGACAGCACTCACTAGTTAAATGACACAATGCTTTTGGAGACTCATCTCATGACTGAGTGTATATCTTTTCCTGAGTGGTGGGTGTAAAGGGGAAGCCTTTTTTTTTTTTTTCTTGGGGGGCTGATGCACATCCCGTCACAAGATGGGGAAGGGTCTCAGCCTACAAACCTTGAGCATCTTTGTATGAGGCTGTGTTATTTACCCTGGTAGTTTAGGTACTGCTCTTTTTAGACTAATGGGGTTTTAGTTCTGCAGTAGGTAGTAGTAAACACTGTTATCTGTTCTTGAGATTAACTTCCTTTAATATGATGCAGTTTTCATACTGCCTTGCTGTATAGATATACAGGAGGAGTCATATGTTAACTGTTTTAACATCCTGTCTGCAGTTGGAAATGAAGCAGAAATCCCTGATGGGCAGGGGAAATGATTTTGAGGAGAAGCAGAGCACAGAAGCAAGTGAGGTGAACCCAGAGACTCTTGGTAAGTGTTGCTTTTCCAAATGTGTAATCATTCCAGGTAGTTGAGTAAATCATTGCCTTGGGAGTCTTCAACATTATTTTTGGTGTAAAAGGTACATTAGCAACTGGGGCTACTTTTTAATACCTTAAGAAATAGTTCATATGATGTAAATTGGTTTATTTGGGATTGGGTTCTGTTGTTCTTTGCAGAAAATAGTACACGAGAAAATTCTACAGAGTAACCTCTGACTTGGGTCACCTGGTTCTGAACTTACATTCATCTATTTGTGTAGATACTCATTACTATAATTAACTGATGTTAGAATAGCAGCTGGCTGTTACCAGAATAAGATGTGTTCTCGTTGACTGCTATGTACTTTGTATGGTTCAGTGTGATTATTCAAATTGAACATTTGGAAGTCTAAAATTTAAGTAACTGATAGTGTCATGATCAATATAACAAGAAAACTAGTATTTTCTAGCTGTCTTGGCTCAGAAAGAATCCAATAAATCACTTTCTTCCTAAGCAGAAGATAGCAAGTTTGGCGTTCTGTTGTCATGATTGTAACTCTCTTCCAATTTTTGTACTGCAGCAAAACTTTGTATGCAGAAGAGCCTTTTATTACTGAATTTTTTGCCTGTAAGAGCAAAGACGAAAGATTCTGCTTCAGACAGTTTGGAAGGCCAAGACATTGATGATATCCAACATTACGTTGGTGATAAATGCCAAAGAAAAGGTTCTTTTGTGGACATGGACTTCCAGGCAGCATATTCACTATCATCCAATGGAGTAACTCCTGCTGTTTCAAAAGAGGGGATCCAAATGACACTATCTGATACAAAGATGGAACAACTTCCAGACTCCCTCCAAACAGAAGCAGCATCTGCAATTCATAGTAAGCCTGTTGAAAGTACAGTTTCACAGCAAGAAGATACATCATCACCTCCTTCCACTCCTACACGAAAGTCTCAGTTCAGCCGTGGGAGACTAAGGCTGCTGTCTTTCCGATCAATGGAAGAGCCAAGACCTGTGCCTACTGTGAAGGCGAAATACCCCATATTGAAAAACATATTAGACTTTATTAAGGATCAATCCCTCTCCCATGAAAGGTAAGCAAATTGAAAATATTGCCAATTGTAAAATGCAGAAACTTGTCTTCACACTTCTTCAGGTGGAATAAGGCACATTTTAGCTGCAAGATAGCATTGAAAAGTATTTTTTACATGAATACATTATGTATTTATGTTCAGTTACTCAGAACCACATAGAGGCTCATAGAGGGTAGTGTTTCCTTGAATTCACTTCTGCCATGTAGAACTTCAGAATGGAAAAAATAATTGCTTGGCAATTTATTGTCTTGCTTCCTGAGATCTGTTTACAGTGGCATTCTGCTTTTTGTCTACAGGCACCAAAGACACGGTATATCGGTGCTGGCAGTCCTCAGTACCAAATACAGGATGGTTGCACCTCTCATTAAATTACCTGGTATTCTGAAAACGTAGATCAGAAAGATTTCCAATTCTCAGCTTGTTCGGTTTTAGCCTCTAAAACTTGGACTGGTGCAGGAAGCATTGAGTTCTGTTTGAAGCTTTATCACTCCAACTGTAATATAGCACTGCTGCAATACAGCTGAATATTTGGATATGGGTCTCTTGTTTAATTAGTCAAGCACTTCTTGAATTGTGAGTTACTTGGGTTAATTTAAACACAATGTTTTGAAGTCCTCATAGATGTTTTTTGCTTTTCTTAGTGTTTTAAAGGTTCTTGATTTGAGAAAATCCCAAGGGCAGAATATTATGGAAGTGCTCAAGACAATCCGCCAGTGCCTAGACTCCCTTGGGCAGCCACACTGTTTTCATCCGCCATGTGTACTTTTTCTCTTAGAACTTCTAGCCTGTCAGAAAGATTTTACAAAGTAAGTAAATATTTAGTCAAGTCTCAGCTATGTGATTTAATGTTTTAGTGTTTGTATTCTCCCAGTCATGTATATTGAAAACCATAGAAAGTTACTGCTTTTTAATCCATATGGATGATAACAATATGACCTGAGGATTCGTTTTTAGGCTACTATGCGTATTTTGCATGCTTCATTTAAATATAATTTTCAAGTGGGACTTAGTTTTACAGCTGTTTATGTTGGTAGGTATCATGTAGTTGAATAACAGTGCACATACCCAGAAACACCTTTAAGTTCCAGCCAGTTCACACCAGACTCAGAAAGACTGTAGAGTCTTCAGTTATTGTTTTAGTTTAAGTTCCTGTCTGTTTTCAGATTGGTTTATTTCTTGTCCAGTAAAGCTGTAGTGATCAAACCCATTTAACTTACAATTACTTACGTAACATTGCATCTTCATATTTTTTGTGAGCTTACTTTGTAAATCAAGATCATGCCTGTCTGGTAGAAGAACTGGAGTCCAGCAATGGTGGATGTTTTATATTGTCAAGCATTTGATTATTCATGAGTTTTCATAACTTTAGATGTCATACCTGTACAAGAGAAATGTTGTTGTGGGGTGGTGTATTTCAGTTGTGTGCCAGAGGCTAAGGTGATGGACCTGCAAGTTGAGGTCTGCAGTGCTGTTACCTATGTACCAGTTACAGGACATGCACGTAAACACAGGAAAAGGAGGCAAAAAGAATCATATTGATTATATGCATGCACAGCTGGTTGTTTTCTTTTGGTTTTTAAGTAAGGAAAGATAATTTGGAAGGTTTTTTCAACTAGAAAGCATTATCTCAAAGTAGGAGCTGTTCTGGTTCATGAATCGGGTCTGATTTCTGTTGTGTGTCTGAACAGTGCTGTCAGAACTCTGTCAGCTGGCTTCTCACTTGTTGAGAGCTTTTTATGGTCGTCTTGCAGTGCACTGATTTCTTTTAAGATTTTGATTAGCTTTTTGTAAAGCACCTTTTTTAATTTGAAGGAATGTTCTATCATTAGTGCCACCAGAATATTCTCTGCCTGTTTTGTTTCTTAACTTGATTCCTGTTACAGGGTTCTTTTATTTTCTTTGACAGTGATAAGACTGCATTGTAAACCAAACTAACATCCTTCCCACTGTGTTTAAAAGATAGCCTGTTTGTAACGGTGGCACAAAGCATGCTACCTAAAAATGTAATGGCAAATTCTAGACTACTAAACTGGCTCTTCAATTTCTAGCTACTTTGGAAACTTGGAAGGATGTGGTGCTGAGTTACACAAAGAGATTCGAGAGTCCTACTACCAGCTTGTTTTGTTCCTGGTAAATTCTGTGAAGGGATTTAGTACTATTAATGACAGGTACAGTACATTGCTTGCATTACTTGCATATTCTTTTTTTCTGTTTTTCCTCACTTCTTCCCTTCTCATTTGTTATTTATTGTTCAGTGCCTTAATTTTGCCTGTACTTTGCCTTATTAACAGAATTAAAAAAGGAGCCTTGATCTTGTGATCAGAAATGCCAAGTTAGCTTTTTATTACAACTATGCAGGAAAGCACAATAAATTAATCAATGTTAAAACCTTGACTTATGTCAATGTGTTTCTGATGCTCAGTAGTAAAATACTAGAGATAGCAAATTTATTGTGGAATACATAGGCAAGAGTAATGCCACAATAAATACAGCAATTCTGCAACCGTGCTTTAATGTTAAAACTCATGTTTTGAAAACATTCTGGTTAGAATTTTGGGGATTAATAGCCAAGTGTCCTAGAGAAATGAGAATTTTGTGACTACAGTGTCAGTCTCTGCCAATAGCTCCCAAGGCCTTTGAGTTTCAACTGAGCATGGCAAAGGTTTCAAAGAGAACAAGTTTCTGCAAATACCAAGAAAATGTACTGCAGAAAAGAGACAAACCCTCTTGCTAATGCTTGGGCAATAGCATAAGATCTTTCTCAGCTGAATCTGTAAAGGTTACTGTCCTTATTTCAAATTGTATTGGCAGCACTTCTTGCTAAATTGTCTTGCATTAATAAACCTGAGTTTCTGCCATGCAGTTAATTTAATGCAGAGTGAAGCCTGGAAATCAGTGTACAGTGACTGTCTGCCCTTACTTCCCAAACATGCTATTTTAGCTTTAGGTCGAAGCTCTCATATTATATTGTCTTGTATTTTTATTTAGATCATTGCTTCCTGCCTTATCGTGTGTGCAGACAACTCTCCTTCACCTTTTGGATATGAGTTGGGAACCAAGTGATCTTTCCTTCTTTGTTGAGATTCAGTTACCACAGCTGCTTATGACTACATCACAAGAAAACATCAGTATTCATGACAGTGTCATTTGGTGAGTCAGGAAGAATGCAGCTTTCACATGGTTCTAATTATCAATACTGTTTTTACCATGAAAGGCTGCTGAACTTTGTGCTGGAACAAGCAGTAAAAGTGCTATTAACAAGTATGGCATAATTCTGGGCAGGATCCAAGGGCTAAGCTGAAGTATTTGCATTTCTTTGCAGCATTGCTAGCACAAAAAATACTGAAATTGTATCTTTAACCTGATTACTGCTGAAACACTTCTTTTGTTTAACAGTGTAGCATGGGGTGGGTAATGCTGTTTTGTGGCCTGATAAATGTCAAACGTTTTTAACCTGCATGTTGCGATTTTTATAGTCATACTTCTTACACATGAGCAATGTGAAGGCCCAGAAGCTTTTTCAGTGCCGTATCTGATCTGCCAACATTACCAAAAGCAGTTTTGGAAGTGTAGATTTTTCTGATTTTGCATTATGGTTCTCCATATGTATTTAAGAACTTGTCACAGAGGCAAGAAGCAGGTGTCATCTGGTCATTTATAAACCAAGTGAACCGGAATTCTCACCATTCTGTTTTTATTAGCATGTTATGGCACTTTGTTTTTTAAAAAAACCCCAGAGTATCCCAAGTTATATTAGAGGAAGCCTGCTTGCATTCAAACTTAATTTTGAGCTTGCTTTTCTTTCAGTCAGTGGAGTGAAGAAGATGAAATTGCAGACTATAAGCAAAACTGTGAGTGGATGGATGAATGTCAGGATGTGATGTTTGAGACCTGGTATGAAAAGATAGCTCAAGCTGACCCAGAGAAGCAGCGAAAGGTGAGCTCATGATTTGTGTATCTGTAGAAGGGGTAAATAGACTTACAAAAGCCTAAAGGAGAGAAAGGAATCTGGCTTAAATTGTTTTTTCATTATTTGGATCCCTAGCTCCCTGTAGGCCTTCAAAAGTCTAATATAGTGAGACGATCCCCACCCTTTCTTGGCAGGGGAAGTGTTCTGCTTTCTGTCTAGGAAGAGCTTTCTCAAAGTCAGAAAACAATACTCTGTGTCCATTTATTGCTCTAGATGCACATGTTTGTTGCTCGTTACTGTGACTTGTTAAATGTGGACATATCCTGTGATGGCTGTGATGAAATTGCACCATGGCATCGCTACCGCTGTCTGCAATGCAATGACATGGATCTGTGTAAAACTTGTTTTCTTGGTAAGAATCATTAATAAACCCTCAAAACCCCATCCTCAAAGGCAAAAGAATGTCTTCTACATAAAGTGAAAGACTTCTGCTGGATACTTTAGAAATGTTAAGAAATACAAACTTGCAGTAAAGAGAGATCCTTTGTAAAAAATGATTTGCGGGGAAATCTTAAAAATCTTCTTTACAGGTGGAGTTAAACCTGAAGGACATGAGGATGACCATGAAATGGTTAACATGGAATATGCTTGTGATCACTGTCAAGGAGTTATCATAGGTCGGAGAATGAACTGCAATGTGTGTGATGACTTTGACCTTTGCTATGGATGCTATTCTGCAAAGAAATACTCCGACAGGTATTTAAATTCATTCTTTTGTTTCTCTCACTTGGCAGAAAAGCAGTAATTAGCAGCTAAGTACTATTGGTCATTTTCATGTTGCTTCCTACAAGCACTGACACTAGAGCACCTAGTTGGTGTCCTTTGGGCAAACATAGCAAATACAAGACCAGTTCAGCAAAGATTTCTGCAGTTTGGATACCTGCCCCAGCCTCTGAAGTAGCTCAGTAGCAATTGTTTTCTAGCCACAAATGTGAAAGTTGCAGAAGGAGGGTTATGAAGCTTGAATGACAGAAGAAATGAATACTGCTGTGGTTAGACAGCATAAGTTTCAGTGCTTGACACCGAAGATCTTAGAAAAACAGGTCTACAGTTGGAATTTCTGAAATATTTGGGGGTTTCATACTTTCCTGTAAAGGTGTTGTGTCTTATTAACTACATGGATTAGCAGGAAAGCGACTGCATTTCAACATTATGTACCTTCTTCTTTCAGTCACTTGCCCACTCACAGCATCACAGTGTATCCCATGGTGACTATTCGAATCAGTGACCGACAGAGGCTCATCCAACCATATATCCACAACTATTCCTGGCTGTTGTTTGCAGCTTTGACCCTCTACAGTGCAGATCTAGCAAATGGGGGGGAAGTAGAAGGAGAGAAACTAGATTCACAGGTCCTCAGTCATGCTAGAGTTGTGCAACATCAGTGCATACAGCTCATTGGAGACTGCTTGATGAAAGCACAGCATGGAAAAGGTGAGTCAGCTCCTCCTTCACTGAAACAATAGTTTCTAGTAAGTGTCAGAATAGTGATTACTCACTTTGAAGTTTCCAGAGGGATGGGGAAGCTACTGTGTACTTCACTGGGAATAACTGTTTATGTAAAAAGCAAATGTAGAACAAGTGTCGTTCAGGATCATTGGAACATGGAAAATCGGGTGCTTGAGAAAATTACTTTTATGCTTCCATAAATGTGTAAGACAACTTGGCAACTCTTGGGTTGTTGTTTTTTTCCATCTTAGATGTTGTAAAGGGATCAATCAATACAGCTTCATGTTCTGTTACTAACGCTCCTGACAACTGAAGGAATGGAAGGAGAGGAGATAACTTGGTGGAAAATGTTTGGTTTTATTTTTTTGTTCTGCATCTCTTGGCAAGAATTTTTTAACCTTATTTGTGGTATGAGAGAAATTCCTGGGGATGATGTCTGTTTGGAAACAAGGATTTCTGTGAACTAAGACCTACCACAGAACATAGAGTGATATAGTAAAAAGCTATGTTGAATATATCAAATTCTAGACTCAAGTTCCAGTGGTTACTGGTAGGGGTTTTTTTGAGCAGCTTTAATACAGCTGAAAATACCACCACCAAATACTTGTGTGCTCATTATTTGATCTGTTTGTCTTTAGCATACAATTTTGTCGTATAAATATATAAGTGGTCAGAAGATTAAAAGCTAAGACAAATAGAATTTACCTTTCATAATTTACACTGTTGGGAAGTTTGCAGTTCATTTGAGTTCTACTTTTTGCTGATTTTGCCTCTCAACAACTAAATAGCTTTTATAACTTTCTTGTTTTCAGGTCTGAAAAATTTAGCTCTCCTCTGCATGTTACCAGAAGGTGAATCCTTCTCAGAGAATGACACTGTTTCAGTCAGTCCTCCCACAGATGGTGCTCCAAAAAATCATACTGTTGATAAAGCAGTGAAGGGAAAAGATGAGAAACCAACAACGGGCTCTTTTATACATTGCAATGTAAGTACCTGTTGTTTCCAGAACCCCTGATATCAATGAGGTGTGTGATCTTCAGAAGCTTAAGCATCCTATTCTAGATATATAACTGAAATAATGGATAATGATGGCTTCATTTGTAGGTAACAGGCAGGGGCCAGGGGAAGTTCTTGATTGGCTCATGTTTTTTATTAGATACAGCTAATCAGAGACACAGGTATCACCTTATATTCTTATTAGTAACTGATTCACAAAAGCATCAGCAGGAGGGGGCAAAGATCATTCTGAAAGGGTTGTTATTTCCCCTTGTTAGCACTGTATAAGTAGGAGATTGAGTTTTCTACAGTTATATACTGGGTATAAAACGATTAGCATAATAACTTTATGCACAGAGGTACAAGCGAAAAATAGAAATGTATTTTTACTGTATGCAATTTAAGACATCATGCAATTGTGAACCAATAAAAAGTTTTGATATTTGAGGAAAAA
>WYDI02001115.1:41967-73632 GCA_009867235.2 Psittacus erithacus
AAATGGAGATGTCTGGTAGCTTCTGTCCATGGTGGTTTCTGCAGGTATTAAATTTTGTTTTAATCTTTTAGTGCCTTTGTTTTATTCTTAGGGGAAGGGAGATGTGTGTAAGGAAATCCAGTCTCCTGCAGAAGATAAAGTAGGAAAACAAGGAAGTGAAAGCAAAGCTGTCTTTGCAAATAAAGCTGTTTTGAGACAAGAGTCAGACTTTTCTGAGGAGGATAATGTTTCTCCAGCAGGTAAATGTTATTTCTCATTTTCCCTGTCACAAAAATATCCAGTCATATGCAAAGCAGACCGCTGTATTTTTATTCCTAACCTGGTTTTGTGTATTTGCAAATGTCTTTAATGCAGGAGAGCTGTCTGCTTTGTAAAACCTGCCAAGCATACTGCTTGGAACAACCTTGTAGTGGGTTTAAAGAATTCTAGAAATCAGAGTAGAATTCCACTGGTACATATTCACATACAGAGATAATAGTTCCTGTTGGTCCAATGCAATAGATGGTGTAAATCTCTTTACCTATCTCTTACACGCTTCTGTAAAAGACTTGCTTGTCAAATTTTAATAATTTAAAGGTTTTTTTTAATCCTTAGACTGATAAAATTAAGCTATCACTTTTAAAAAGTATTTTTAATGTCATTTTGGGGATTTTCTTCTTTTGTTTTAATCTGAAATGCAGATGACAGCCTCGTAGAAGATTCAGCCCAGAAGCAAGCAGAGAAGGTTTTAATACCTAGCCAGGAACAAGTTTTTGCTGAATGCTCTCAGAAGAGGATTCTAGGATTGCTGGCAGCTATGTTACCACCTTTCAAATCAGTTAGTTCTTTCTACATTCAATCTGTAGCACAAATAACATGAATAAAATTCATAGCAAATTAAATGTAGGGGGTGGGCTCTTGTTTGCATGTTGTAAAATGCAAATCAGAATGTCTTTGGACATTTCACATTACTAAGGGGTGTAAGGGCTTGTTCCTGGGTGAGGGAGAGGATAGGGAATTTTGACTATAAAGCAGTCTAGCTCAACTGTTCAACACCAGCAAAGTTTAAATCATCAACTTAAGTTTACATGTCAGGTCAATTTAAGAGGTCAACAACTGAAGTAGGAACCTAGTTTCTCATTTCCTTTTGTCCCATTCGAAAGAGCATTAGAACAGAAACTTTTGTGTGTGCTATGACGTTGACTAAAAACCTTGTTTTCTTTACCTGCCTTAATGATATTTTTCTTTTTCTGTAGGGCTCCACAATGTCTTTGATTAACCTGGAGCAGATACTTCCACTGATGTTTCAGGTTGTAATTTCAAATGCTGGCCACCTAAACGAAACATACCATCTAACCCTAGGGCTTCTGGGTCAGTTAATCCTGAGACTTACGCCTGCAGAAGTGGATGCTGCAGTGGCTAAAGTCCTTTCAGCCAAACATAATTTGTTTGCTGCGGGAGATGGGGCTGCAGTACCAGAAGGCTGGAAGACAACTCATCTTCTGTTCAGTCTGGGAGCTGTGTGTTTAGACAGGTGCTTTTACTTTAGACCTATTAGTTGCTCTCTCATGACTAATACTAATTTGCTTTCATGTGTGCCTCATGCATAGAAGCTTTTTAATAGAAAGTCAATTAAACTTGTACTCTGATCATGGAAGGGGCTTAGCATCTGCAGGCCTTGGTGCAGCGAGATCCTTTTAATTTCCTTCCTAAAGAGGGAGATTCGTTGAATAGTGGCTTAAATTCCTGTGCTTGTCTACATAGCATGTTATGGTGGAAGAAGTAATGTTTGGAAACTTCGAGGAAAACCAAAATACAATCTTATATAATTTTTAATGGCATTCTTTCCCATTGAATTACTTATCTCTTGTGCAACTTGGGGAAGGAGGAGAGGTGTGCCATGTGGTAACTATGACCAGTGCTGTGTTCTGGATCTGGCCCCTTTATGTGAGTATATTAGAGAGATTTTTGTATCATGAACTTGCACTGGAAACAGCAAGGAGGGGCAGAGCAGATGTTCTATTTTGAAGGTCTTGAGAAAGCTCTGATGCATTCTAAGACTAATATCTGTTAAAAAATGAGTGTTATTTTTCATTGTATCTATGTTTCACAGGGAAGGTTCATAAACAAATGCAAAGTGTACGAAATTCAAAGGCAGAATATCCAAAGAATTAGCTGAGGGAAAGGATATTTCTCAAAGACTAAGTTTAGGGTAAGGAGGTCATTATTTCTGTAGCCCACAGAGGGAAGAGCAGGTAGTCATGTACATAGGAAATAAACCACTTCCTGTTGCACAGTGGGAAACTTCTGAGCTCTAAACTAAAATTGGGAATTAAAGGTGACGGTGTTCAGGCACACCCTGATTTGGGACTGTGAACCCTTTAAGAAAAGAGTGCTATTTATGCTCTAGTGATGAGAAACAAAACAGAAGTCATGTCAGCTGACATGAAAGCTTCGAATGCTTTAAAACAGTTAATGGTATGAAAGCTACAGCTATGACATTAACAGTTCTGTGCTCTCTTGAGGAAAAATAGTTGCAGGTAAGTCTGTAGTCTGCCCTTCTAATACAGTCTGCTCTTGCTTTCCAGTCGTGTAGGTCTGGACTGGGCAAGCTCCATGGCAGATATTCTTCGATCTTTGAACTCTTCTGCTCAGTGGCACAATGTGATAGCTGCTTTCACTGACCATTGCATTAAGCAACTGCCCTTCCAGCTAAAGCACACCAATATCTTCACTTTACTGGTGCTGGTTGGGTTTCCTGAGGTAAGTAGCCTGTTGATACTAAAGGAAACAAAATTGTTTAGAGCTTTTATTTCTAAGTACTATGGATTTCATCAGCTGGGGCCATCCATTTAGAAAGTGTTAAAACATGGCATATGTCAGAGTTTGCATCTTCCCACTTGTGCACAATTCATGTTTATCTAATGGAGAATGATGTAACTGGTCTTGCCTTGCATTTCTTTGCTGATTAGAACTACCAGGAGAAAGCCAGCCTAGTGCATTTGAGTATCAAAGAGGACTTTTTGTACAAGCAAAACAACCTGACCTCACTCTTGCTCATCATAACTCTGATATATTGCCTATGTAGTATTAAGCTGGTTGTTGTAGGCATTTCTTTTTCTTTTTTTTTTTTTTATAGAAGTGAACTGCCATTTTCTGAAGACCAGCAAATACCTGGCAGTGAGCAGGTTGTTCAGCTAAAAAATACAATACCAAGTATAAGCAATATGTAACCAATATAAAAGGTTGACTGTATTTACAAATAAGTATTCCAAGTTATAACTGAAACTTTTACTGCAATTTTAGGTGCTGTGTATGGGGACTCGTTCTGTGTATATGGATAATGCGAATGAACCTCACAATGTGATCATTCTGAAGCATTTCACTGAGAAGAACAGGGCAGTTGTAGTTGACATCAAAACCCGAAAGAGGAAAACAGGTTCTGTGACTTTATTTTTATCAAAGAATCGCAGGGTATTTCCTTACAGTTTCTTACGGATACCCAAACACATATTTTGAACTAGGCCACTTTGTGTAGGTCTGCAGAGTTTGAATTCCATTATTAGTAAGTCACCTGGTTTTCTGCTCATAGGTTCAAACAAATTGTGAAGCTTCCGCAGTAAAGATTAGAGACTCCTTTTCTTTTTAAAACTCTGATGTGTTTTTTATTCAGTAAGGATTTAGCAAACTGTTGAGATTACTTGAGAAATTTCAGAAATAGGCTTTTACTGAGCAGTTGTTCCTGGTTTGAGGTGTGAGGTGTGCTTGCTGCTTGTGTCTTACCCCTTACAAACACATGCTTAATGTTTTAAAACAATTGCAAATTTAGAAGACATACTTGCTGCCTCTTTGTAGTTGGGTGCTGCTATATAAAGGTACCCAGAGTGTGAACGTTTTGGGGATAGTCCATTTAGTTCTTGAAAAAAATCTCTGCATTTTTATGGTATGCCTGTTTCCGCTGTGGGCAAGATGCGCTGCGAACTAGCAAATGGAGAGTTAGACCAAACACAAACATACCCATGATCACTTGGTTGCTCCTGAAATTATGCTGTGTTGGCTGCCTTTTCCTGGCTTTGTAAAAAAAGACAGGTCAACTTCTTTACTCATGTGCTTTGTGAAGTGTCAGGAATCTTTTCTGCTTTCTTCCTGTCTGGAAGAACTTTTCAAAACAATTTGGATACTCCTAAAATTTGAAACAAAAATGAAAGACAGCTACGCAGCATGAAATAGTGTATACTCTAGGAAATGCGTCTGGGGAACTAATAATCCATTTTAGGGCACATCAGTGCGTTGGCTAGAAAACACCGAAACCACAAATCTAGATGCCGCTTCCTAGGTCTCTTGCTGTACCATGAAGAACTTTTCCTGTGTTTCACCTAAACATTTAACATATAACAAATTAGTTGGATTTCTAGGAGTGAGAGGTTGCAACTCTGGTATACATGACCTAATACTGTGAAGTTAAAGCAAAGGTTGTCCTAAGATTTGACTACTGAAGTTGTTTAAAAGATATTTGGAAAAATCAAGAGACTAAACTGCTTCTTGATATTGAAGTATTTGAATATAAAAGCCTTTTGTTTGTTTTGTTTATTACTATTGACATTCTAAACAGAAAGATTAGTAAGATTAATTTCATCATTATCAATTGCAGGTCAGAATTTCCCCCATTTTAATTGTAAAATACAACCTGTGTTGCTTTGTATGCTGTACTGTTTATGTGCAAATACATGCAGGCATCTGTTGCAGAAGTTACCTAGGGTTTTCTTTTAACTTGCACTGAAAAGTAAAGTGTTCTTAGGACTGTTAGTGAATATGGAGTAATTTTAGTGCAAGATGATCATTAGAATGAATTTCGTGTATGGATCATGTTCATGTCACGGCCTACTCATATCCACTAGTAAGAGATGACTTCACATTTTAAGAGTAACCTAGTGACTTGTGTTTTCTCTCCCTTGTAGTGAAAGACTATCAGTTGATTCAGAAATGTGGACAAGAGGGCAGTGATTCCCAGACCCAGCTGAGACAGTACCTCCAGCACTTTGTTCTTATATCCACGCACCTTCTGCAAACCAGCATGGACAGTAGCTATGCTGAGGCAGTGGAAGCAACTTGGGTCTTGTCACTTGCTCTAAAGGGGCTTTACAGAACACTTAAGGTATCTTTTGCCTGACACGTAGAATATAATAGATAAATAAAAGTTTGTATTCTACCCTGTGTACAGGAACGTGGGTATTGACTAAGCAAGTTGGGGAACTAATGCAGGCTCATTGCTCTCACAGCTGGCTTCTTTTATGCCTGTCGGTAGGGGACTGATAATGTTGCTAGACTTTAAAGAGCATTCATGAGTCTTGTTGAGAGTTGGATCACTTCCTCTGTGGAGGCTAACCACTCTTGAAAGCTAAAGAAGACATTTTATAGGGATAGATAACACTTTGCGGAGTGAAGCTTGCTTCTTTTCTTACTCCTGAAGTATTTGAAAGGGGATCTCTGTTTCTTTGGACTATTCAGACTAAAACAGTATCCATTAACTACTCTGTGTGTTATAGATGGTACTCTCAAGGTATTTGAAGTGGGGATTGTATTTTGGGGGTTTTTTTTAGGGAAATAAAATTTCCTAATGTAGTTCATCTGGGCAGGAAACTTATCTGAGGCTGTGTGATAAGGTATTGTGATGCACTGTTCCCTTTTTTCTTGTTTGTGTATGTCTGTATGTGTAGATTCATGGCTTTAAGGAGGTTCAAGCTGCCTTTCTGCAGTCTGGTTTACTCAAGCTGCTAGTGAAAAAATGTAGCAAAGGAACTGGCTTCAGTAAGACCTGGCTTCTCAGAGACTTGGAGGTAAGAAAAGTTAGGTTTGTAAAATGTCAGGCTTCACACAGTGGCATGAAAGGTGATATCAGTGCACTTCCCTTTTGTGAAGAGTCTCAAGAATATTTCTGATTAGTCTTTAAAAAATGTTCACTGAACTGTATCACTGAATTTGCCTTCTTCTATCCATCATAATTGTGTAGATAATAGTCTAGCTTCATTAAAGCAGGAGCTGATTTAAGTTCATTTGATTGTATTTGAAAGAAATTTGCAAGATGAGGCATGAATCACTCGGGTTCTTCTGCATTTTATTTAGACTGTTCTTGAAAATTTCATTCTTCAATTTAAAAAATAGTAATTAATCTTGAAGAAAACCATCAGTTGCATTACTCCTTGATATGTATGAAGTATTACTGCGGTGCAGCATGGGGAGATCAATATACATGTAGGCATGTTCTTTCTGAATGCTTGTTATTTGCTGGGAGTGTGGATCAACTGTTAGTGATGTTTTATCATAGGCGAGAGTTATGTGAATTCATACTTAGGATGGTAACAAGGAGAATGAGAGAGAGTAAAACCCTGGAAATCCTCTGAAAAGTTACTCCAAGGGGTTGATTCTTCCCACCTTGTGACCTTCTGGCCAAGAACCAACCAGCCCTGACTCAAAGGCATGCCACCTTCCTCCCCTTTGGGCAGCATTGTAGCAAATGACTCTTCTGCCCGAAGCACTAAAATGTCTTGCCATAGCTCTGCCCACATTACTCCTCCTGTCACAAACTGAATGACCAAAGAAGTATGTAACATAGTTTTCTTCCTATTAGGAGTACTTGTACATGGCTGTGCTGAAGGAGATAAGTGTATAGGGGCATTGGTGGCTGGTGTTTAGTCACTTCTACTCTGTACTTGTTTAAGAATCCTCAAGCCTTTGATGTACTGAAATGGTTAAATAATTATTTTCTCAATTTTTTCCACTTTTGGCTGATCACTTAAATTGTCTTTGTAGCAGCCTGAAAGGTGTAACTCATTTGTAAAGAGGGAAATAGTGAGGGGTTTCAGTTTGGGTTTGGTTGGTTGTTTTTTGTTGGTGTTTTTGCTTTTTTTTGGGTGCTGCTGCTCTTTAGAATAGGATGTGCTAAGCACAATCCAAATCTTAAAATGTTCATATAAAATGCTGATTGCAGATACACTAATAATTTCTACAGCTGTCACACCATATGCTGCTTTTTTTTCTATATAGATTTTGTCAATAATGCTGTATTCCTCAAAGAAAGAGATCAGTTCCCTGGCTGAACGTGAGGATACTGAACTGGAAGAAAGGGAACAAGATCAAGATGTGGAGCCACCCATTGTTGGTCCTGTAGATTTAGAGCAGAACAAACTTGATCCTCTGGAGGGTTTGGATGAAGCCACCAAAATATGCTTCTTGGTACTTAATTTTACCTCTTTTGACATTTCTTTGAATTTGCTGGTTGCATAAAAATTTGGTAGTCTGTATGGCTGTTTTTCCTCTAAATTCACAGAATGCGGGTGTGTGATTTCAGTGTATTGTTATCTAAAGGAAATACATTATATCTGCAGTCATGAACACTACAAAATCATTATAAAGCTTTTTGCTAAGTTGTTTTTCACTTTTACTAATAAAGATATTAAGTTCATTAATTCTCTATCCATATAATAAATATATGGGAAAATAATATCTGGGTCATCCTTAAACTTATCTTTTTCCTCTAATGTCATCTTTTTTTCCTTTTTTATCCTCTTGCTCAGATGACACATGATGCACTCAATGCACCTCTCCATATTCTTCGAGCCATGTATGAATTGCAAATGAAAAGAACAGATTCTTTTTTCCTGGAAGTTCAAAAGAGGTATGTGCAAGAGTGAGTCCATCCATCAGAAAAACAAAGTTATTAGATGTGGGTGGTAACCTAAAATCTAATAGGTGCCAAATAGAAATTGTTCTAAGGGTACAATTTGGTTTTTATGTATGAAAAAGAAAGGCAATAAACTCCTACTAAGTTGTATTTATGGAAAAAAGTCATCAACCTCTGAAATATGCTGCATGTTCTTTTCAGTATGATAACTCCCATATGAAGATCTACTATGTCTTTAAATGCTCCTAACGGGGGAGGAATGGAAAGCTTATGTGTGGCTTGTAGTAATCAAAGCGTGTCCTGGAGCCACTGTGTTCTCACAGAGATGAGCAATTTTATAACATTTAAAACCTCCAGGGAAGCTAGTTAATGTGATATGATAGTAATAGAGTTTGACTCTTTCAAAAACAGAAGGTGGAAAGATTTAATTTCCATTTAATTGCACCAATTTAGTTTGCATTACTTTTGAAACACGTTTGTGACTTTTGTTTCTTGCTTTGCCTCTTTCAAGGTTTGATGGAGATGTAATTACAACAGATGAGAGGATCCGAACACTGGCTCAGAAGTGGCAGCCCAGCAAGCGTTTGAGGCTGGAGGAACAGAGTTCAAAAGCAGTAGATACAGATATGATCATCTTACCCTGTTTGGTACGTGCATCTCCAAAAAGGAGCAGTTGTGACATAATTTAGGCGTTGAGTAACTTCAGTCTTGTTTAGTAACTTCAAACCTGAGGGTTTTTTTTTTTTAATGTCTGAAATAATCTGTTGTTAATGTTTTATGCCAAAATGAATAAGCACGTACAAGAAGCAAGTATTTCTTCCTTAAGGAAGTAAGAGAACTTGAATCTCAGGTCAGGAGAATATAGTGATTGTGCGCTGTAATTTCCTCTCTTTATACAAGAGAGATTGTATCTAATTACTGTAAACTTATGCCGTGTTACTGTTTTAGCATATTGTTATAGTAATTTCAGCAGAACAAGGAAGCAATAAGTTAGTCTTGTGAAGTACACACTGCACTTGCAAGCTTTAGATTTCCATTCAGTAGCATGGTCCCACAGCTCTTTGCTTTATTTTGGGTGCTTATTCCTTACCATGTGGTATCACTTGTCTATCAGTTGCAGAACAAAGCTGTGAAATATCCACCCCTGGAAATTCTCCAAACTTAATTGGACAAAGCCTTAATTTTGAAGTTGTCTCAGGTTTAAGTTGGATTTGGTCTAAATGATCTCAAAAGCTTCCTCCAAGCTTGCCTCATTCTGTGTCAGAAATAGCGTGACACTTGCTTTGCCTCTGTAAGTCAGCTTAAAATAACATTTCTGGTTAGAGTTGAACTGCTGTTTCTGCTCGTGTACAGTCATGTCATCAGTGTATAGTGAAGTCTGACATAAACTGTCTCTTTGAGGAATCCTGTCCCTGTACATGTATGTGAGATCACACTTTTCTCTTCTTTGATGCTGTGATTTTCAGTATGTAAAAGACAGATCCATTTGTAAATTCAGCTTGCAGTCTGATGGACTGGTCAGATATCCAGGCATAAGGAAGTAAATTGTTGAGAGCCTATTTTCAAACTTCCATTTCTTTTCTCAGTCAAAACCTGCACTCTGCGATAAAGCAACAGAAGAAACCAATCCAGTCGCCCAGAAACTGATAACCAACACAGAGAGTGATCTACAGCTTAGTTATGCCAAGCAACGTCGCACTAAGAGTTCAATACTACTGCACAAGGAGCTGGACTCCAGGAGTAAAAAAGCTGTGAGGGACTACCTGTATCGTGTAAATGAGGCAACTGCTGTTCTTTATGCCAGGCATGTTCTGGCATCATTGCTAGCTGAGTGGCCAGATGATGTGGCAATAAATGAGGAAATCCTAGATCTTAGTGGTCCAGCCCATATGACATACATACTGGACATGCTTATGCAGCTAGAGGAAAAGCAGTTATGGGAAAAGGTGAGTGGATTTCACTTGTGCATGTGAACAAGCCCTGTGCCTACATGCCACAAGACTAACAAAAATACTTGCAATTCCTTTTTTAAACTAAATTGAAACACCAAAAATCTAAATTAGTTCTGAAAAAGCAGTTGGCATCTGTCAGTGTCTTAATGTACTGATTTTGTTAACAGAAAATGGAAAAACTAGCTCCATGGAGACAGCTCAGTTGCAAAAGGGCTATATGGGAAAATAAATCTTATGGTGAAATTGGTCAAATAGGCAGTCCATTTAGAAAGCTGCATATCTCAATGGGTATATTGTAATACCTGCTATTCCACTGATGAGCTGACTCTTAACCATCGTGGAAGTGATCTTGGGATTATAATAGAATGTTGTAATGAAAATGTCAGCTCAATGCTTCAGCAGCAGTTGAAGAAAATGAAGTGCTGGCAACCTTCAAAGCAGGAATTAATGATAAAACAGAAGGCACTGCTGCACCACCAAACCAATAGTATGCTCTCACCTGGAGTACAGCATGTGACCTGACTCCCTCATCTCACTTAAAGTAAAATGGAAATGCAGTACAATTGGAAGAAGTCTGGAAAAGAGTGGCAGGGATTATTTTAGCCATGGAATAACTTCAATAGGAGGAACCAACTTGTTTTCTTCATCCTGGATCTTTGCCTCATTTGGCATTGAGGGAGAAGGAGGAATGAAAAAGTCTGTTCCTCTTTCTCTGTAGTTTTAAAACAGTAAGCAGCATACAAAAGTTAACAGCAACTATTATTCAGTGGCCCTCCCAGTAAGAAAACAAAGGAGTGTCGGATGAAGGTAATAAGTGACAGGTCCAAGACAAATCAGAAGAACTGGTTCTTGACAGGGTATGTGATTGAAATTGTTGCCACAGGGTGTTTATGTAGGTTCAGAAAATATCAGGATGAACTGATAGAGTAACAGTATGTTGAGGTGTATTAAATACAGAAGCCTTTGTGTTAGGCTATTCTGCAAGTGGATGGAGGCAAAGAAGACATTCAGGGAACTGTGCTACATGCTGCCTTTGCTTTTTAAACTCCTCTTTCCCAAGAAATCAATTTTTTTGGCTGATGTGGAGGTGAACATCTGGTCTGAGCTAGTATCACATTTTATAGGAGGAAAACTACAGGTGAAGAGATGTCATAGGTTATGATAATAAAGGGCCTTGAGCAGCAGGAATCCTAACTCTAAAGCACATAAATGCTCTGAAAAATAAGAGAAAGTGGAGATTCAGGTTGTTCTCAATTATCATTTAGTGTGTCCTGGTAGACTAAATGGCATTGATTTGTATTTTTAAAGACACGGCTCTTGCATCTAGTGCTTTCAAACACTGCAGCCACTAACTGATGGCTTCCTTCTTGTATGTGAAGTTGTACACTTTGAAAGCTAAAACAGAACATACTCTATTAAAATCAAAACCTGTAAGTTATAGAAGGTAAAGGTGTCTTTAGTATTTAGTTGTTTATCTTCCTTGTTTACAGCTTTAGTTTACTGTTAACTACTTTATGGGTAATCCTTGTTCCTAGCATTTGTGGAAAGAGATGGATTTAATAGCTGTCACGTTTTCATTAGATAAGAATGAAAGATCTGGAACAGAGGGCAGAGTAAAATCTTCTGCACTTATGGAAATAACACTTGTAGACATCATTTGTGATGTCTTGTTTCTTGTTCTCCCAAAATGTGTGGTTAGAAATGACTCTTGTCAATCACCAGTATATAAGCTTGTAATAGTTTTGATAGCAAATTGTATTTACATGACATGTTGCTTCTTCCCAGATTCTACAGAAGGTACTGCATGGGTGCAGTGAGAGCATGCTAGGGACAATGGCATTGACAGCTTGCCAGTTCATGGAGGAACCCGGAATGGCGGTGCAGATGCGTGAATCTAAACATCCTTATAACAACAATACCAATTTTGAGGTAAGTTAGAGTTGTAGTATAGTACAGTGCATTTGCATGGCTTGAAGAGTTCTAAAACATCAGGGTAATTGGAGCAGAAATGTCAGCGGTTCATGTATTTACCTGTGGAACTTTGTGCTTGAAGCACCCGTGAAATATCTGTTCAGTCTTCCTTTTGGTAAGGCTGCTGCCGGATGAGTGAGGCCTTGCCCTGTAAAGAAATATGTTCACTAAGGAACTTTCATGTAATCTAATTCAATCATGTGAAAAGTGCATGATTTCAATGGTTTTACTATGCGTGTGTTTGAAGCAGATCATATTCTTAAATAGTCTCAGGGCCTTAATGAACAAATATTTCTACCCTTTCATCCAAAGGTTCATTTCTGTTTGCCTGTTACTTCTTTGTGTGTTAGATGAAGGTTGGGAGTGAAGTCTTGTTTTTCTTGTGTTTCTCATTTTAGACTATCTTGTCCTGACACAAACAATTCTTATTTTCTTTCCTTGATATTGTTTGAAAGCGTTTTTCTAATACAGTTTAGTAAGTAATTGTTGCCTCTGGGCTGTCTTGGGATTTTTAATTTATCTGCAGCTCTGACTCTTCTGATTTTTATTGGTTAAAATGCATGTAAACCTTTAGGTTGTGGCAGTGATCAGTATCAGCAACAATTACCACTTCTAATAAAACCCTAGCAATTAATTCTACATGATTAACAACTAACACAAACAATGGGCCACGCTTTACATTTGTTAAATTAGCTCTGAATAAAAACATTAAAGAGGGTTGGGGTTTTTTGGGTTTCTTTTTTTTTTTTTCCCTCTCTGGATATGCTGTAATATTTGTTGTTTGTATGGTGAAAGTTGAAGTAGTTCTTTGGTAATATAGTATTGCAGGATGCAAAGATCATGTGTTTATTTCTCAGGATAAAGTTCACATTCCTGGTGCTATCTACCTCTCAATCAAATTTGACTCTCAGTGTAATACAGAAGAGGGATGTGATGAGTTGCTCATGTCCAGCAGCAGTGATTTCCAGCAGGATCGACACAGCTTCAGTGGGTCTCCGCAGAAGTGGAATGATTTTGAGCTTCCAGGTGAATATACTGTGTTTCAAAGTGCAGATGTGTAGGATATTGATGGTGTTTTGGACTCTCAAGAGAAACTAATGACGCTTATATGTGGATGTTCATGAGATGTGTGGGAAGAAAAGACAATCCTTTTCTTGTCCCAGCCTGTTTGCTCTGACGTGCTGCTCTTGCATACGTTTCTTGAAAGTAGGCTTATCTTCTGTTCTGCTTGACCTTGTTTTTTCCACCCTTCGGTCAAAGCATGCACTCAGTGACTGGAAACAAATTTTGATCTTGATTCTGTTCCAGCACAGTCCTTGTTCTGCACAACATTCACTTACATTGTTCCTGCCTTGTCTTACTTTCCACAGGAAGCACATTTAAAAAAACCCAAAAGATAGGTTTATCTCTTCTCTCTGCTACACAAGTGCTCAGATAAGGAGTGTGTGCCCGTGCTTTGTCTCCAGTTGCTGCCACAGAGTACAACTGAAAAAAATCACTCAGTTGACTGACAGCTTCAGTCTCTGTTCTCTTCTAAGCATGTTTTTGATAACACAGTAGCAAATGCTGGTGAGCTGAAGGATGACATCTTTAAGTTGTTTTAACCCACTGAGCACCATGATATTGCAGGAAGCTTTTGACTTCGAGTGCTGTCAGTAGCTGGAAATAGGAGCTTTCTTAGCAAAGCAGTTTGGGTGACAAAGTGCTAGTTAGAAACAAACGTGTACACTGTAGAAATACTATGGATTTTTATGACCTCCTTTCTGTCACTTTCCTTCCAAATAGTTGCAGAGGTTTGCCAAGAAACTGAACTTGGAGGCCCATTGTTTTTGAGCAGCTTTGGCTGTGAAACTTGAATCTCACATTGTGAAACTTCATTTCTGGACAAGGCTGTTTGGATTAAGGCTCTTGATTCCACTCAGCAGGCTTAACTGAAACCAGGCATTTGAAGGCTTCTGGGCTTTTCATTTGATGGTAGGGCTTTCTCAGGACTCTTAGGAATAGGAGAGATCAATGACTCCATTTTGTGATGAAAAAGGGAAGAAGCTATTAGATTTTTAGAGGTTTTTTAATCGTAAAAAATGTTTTCAGAATGTTTCTTCATGAAACTGCAAATTCTGCTTCCCAATGCAAACTAGCATGCTTGTCCCAGGGTGACAGGGTTTTCCATGGAACAGAAGGAAATTCTCAGTTGTAACCAGATCTAGTACTGCAGAGCATGACAGGTAAGGACCTGGTTTTTTTAGCATTACAGCTAACCACCTGTGTTTCCCTCTGAGAAGCTGGAGATGCTACAATGCCAAGAACTTCTTTAATGTTCCAGTTC
This sequence comes from Psittacus erithacus, assembly GCA_009867235.2. NCBI lineage: Eukaryota > Metazoa > Chordata > Aves > Psittaciformes > Psittacidae > Psittacus > Psittacus erithacus. The sequence continues at coordinate 55,877 of WYDI02001115.1, forward strand.
CTACTGCAAAATGGTCAAACATTGTGATAGCTCTTCCACTTTTAACCATAACCACTTAAGGGTTTTGTTCTCTAGAGTGAAAGTGTGCCATTTAATTCTTTGACATGTAAAAGCAGTGCAGCTTTGCTTTATCTGGTTTTTAACCTTTTTTTTAATGGGCTATGAATTTGGCTGCCTGTGTAAAGGTTCTTTTCTCATAAATCATAACTGATCCATAACACAATTGGAAAAGGGTAGTTTAACTGTGTCCAGTATAGAGGTTCTTTAACTTCTCCTTCCATCCAGCTGACAAACATGGAAGAGACATTATCCTTGTATCTTTACACAGTGGAAACCATTCTGTGTTTTGCTTCAGTCTCCTGCTTATCATACTGTTCTGTGCATTTCAGAATTACCAAAAAGCAAAAGATCACATCTCTTGAATGATGATTTCTAGGATTAATCTATGACAGACTTTTCATTTGAATTGTGTTTGTGGTAGCTAAGCTAACTGAGAAGGTAGTAATGTGGATATTCTTCCTCCCCTTGTACACAGGTGACACGCTTTATTATAGATTTACTTCTGACATGAGTAACACTGAGTGGGGTTATAAGTTTACAGTGACAGCAGGTCATCTTGGAAGGTTTCAGACAGGTAAGCACTGCTCAGAATGTGTTGGAAAGGGCTTTCTGGAGTTATTTTGCCAAGCTTTGACAGACGTGGTTATCTCCTTTCTTGACTTAGAATTTACTTTCTCCAATGTTTTGGAAATAATGTGTTTAGTTTTGTTCAAGTTGATTCTTGACTAATGTCTCTTAGTCAATTGACTAATGACTAATGTCTTGCTGTGACTTTGTTAGAAATACCAAATCTTCACAGAGATGTGGAGACAATTATAGTAATCTTACTTGCATTCAGAGTTTCATTATATCAGTAATTACACACCTAAGTAACCACTCTAAGGTGCCATAATCAGGAACACAAATAATTGTAATTGCATCTTTAAAAGTGGTTATCCATTAAAATAAGTTGGGTTTGGACCTAATTTCTAGGTATAGCATGAAAGGGTTTGTTAGCTTGTATTAGAGTGTAAATATTTGTAATGAAATTGAGGCTGGCAGGTGACTGCAATCAGCAGAAGACTACTGCATAGTGAGGACTTATAGAATAGTTAGGGTTGGAAAGGACCTTAAGATCATCTAGTTCCAACACCCCTCCCATGGGCAGGGACACCTCACACTAAAACACCTATGTTTAATGTGCCTAACTTGGGCAAACTTTAATTTCAGATAGGTTTCTTTCTCATTTTGATCCAGGTTTTACCCAAGAAAAGACTTGTGATCTTGTGATGTAATCCAGGCTTATCTCAGGTTTTTGCTTGGTGTTACAGTTTGGTATTTCTTGCTTGCTAGATCAGTATTTAGTATATGGAGAAGACAGAACTGACTATGTGAACAGAATGGGTCCCTATAAAAGTAACAACCGTTTCAATTTTACTTGATTCCTTTTTTGTTTTGTTTTTTTCTCCAGGGTTTGAAATTCTGAAGCAGATGCTGTCTGAGGAAAGGGTAGTTCCTCACCTCCCACTGGCCAAAATCTGGGAATGGCAGGTTGGGGTAGCATGCCGTCAGACCGGTCACCAGCGTTTGAAGGCTATCCACTTGCTTTTGAAGATAGTGCAATGCAGTGCCCAGAGGTGAGTGGACTGTTCTGTGGTGTGTACTAAAAGGAAGAGAGCACGAGAAGAAAATGTGACTAAGCTGATATCATTTTGAGGGCAGAAAACAATGATTTGAAGTAGATAATTTGCCTTTCAGATATAATTTACAGTACCTGATAGATATTTATTATAAGGGGTTATTTTAAAACCATTGTCTTTTTTTTTTTTTGGCTTTCTAAAAAGGTCCAATGAGCTCAAATGTTGTTTTAAAGGAAAACAAGTCACCCCAAAACAGGACAAAGAAGAGATTTCAGATAATTTTCTAGAAATTTATTTTCTTTGTATTGGTAGTACTTCAGAATTAAGGTGAGGATGGAATAATAAACTGGTAAAATGATGATCTGCTTCTCTATAAAGTAAATAACTTTTAAGTTACTATTTTTAGTTGTACCACTAAGCTTGCAATTGAGTTTTAGAAGGGATAGGTATGCTAATGCTTATGTATGTATAGCATGGGTATTCCTTATGAAAATACACATTCAAAATAATGTTGAGCTTTTAGTGTTTTGCAAATGTTTGTAGTCACAATAACTCAACAGAAACACTGGAAACAGAGACAACAATGCTGGAATACTGACACTTACCTGGTTATACCCTTTCAGTTCAGAATAAGCAAAATCATGAAAATAACAGCATCCTGCTAGCTTGCTTTGATAAAGAGAAGTCAAAAAGTATATTCATATACTGTGATAAAAATGGACAATTACATAAAACCATTTGACTCTCTGCAGACTTTAGATTCACTGATCTGTGTCCAAGTCTGAAAACCTGTCTTTAGGATTTTAATCATGGATTTATTATTTTTTTCAAGTTCCCTTAGGTATTTTCATCAGCAAATGTCATCTTTGTCATGTGGACAACAGATTTAATTGCTGAAAGGCCAAGTCTCCATTGTGCTTGTATTACTTAATATTTTTCTTGTGTTAATCTGATGATACATTCTGAAATTGAGTTTCCCCATTTCCCTCCCCCCCCCCAGATATTTGTCATCCTATCTGTATAGTAAGTAGCATTTGGGTTAGTTGGCTTTAACTCAGGAGTAGGAAGGAGGCAGGGTTGGAATTGTTTTTAAAGCTATAGATCTGTTTTTCTCTGCCCTATACAAGGGCATCACCTGCTTAGTTCTGTAGTACAGTACTGGATAATTTCAATCAATGGAGCTACATCATTTCGCAAAGTGATGTATATAGTTATTTTAAAGTCCTTATTTCAGGAGGCCACTTAGTTTTACGAAAGTCATTTAGACATATTCAGAGGTTTTCTCCACTGATTCAGAATGAAATTAATTGTGCTGAAACACGTGACTGAATTTAAATTTTAGAATAATTCTTGTGTTTCTTCCTTCATTTATACATCTGTTAAAACTGTATGGTTTTGTTCTCTTAAATTTGTTTGGGGTTTTGTGTTGGGTTTTCTCCCTTCCCAGAAACAGGCATAAAGTCATGGTTACTCACTATTTCGTTTGAATTACCTTTTTTTCAGGGACTGTGACCTTACCTTGTTGAAGCCACTTTGGCAGCTTTTTACCCATATGGAAAACAACTTGTGTCATGACATGGCCAAGCCTGGGATTCTTCTTCCTCTTCATCGTGCACTTGCAGAACTCTTCTTTGTTACAGAAAACAGAGTTACTGTAAGCAGTTCCTGTATTTGTATCTGTCCTCTCCCCAGTGCCCAGAATGATACATAGTTCAGTGTTAAATTAAAAGCAGTTTTCCTTTATCTTGGCAAAGTTCATTAGAGCTTTAGAACCATTAAATGCTTCAGACACAGTAAAAACTTTCTCTTGTGGAGTCTGGTAGCAAATTTGGATAGAGGGGCATACTGTTGCCATATCCATTGTGGGGTCTTATGTAATAGTCATGACTCCTCCTTACGCACTTAAGGCACCAAGCCCTGAAGCCACTCTTTCTTCTGAGAGGAGTGCTGGTTTAATAATGAATTTAAAGGTATTTAAATGTGGTTTTCCTTGAGTTGTTTTGCACATTACATAGGAACAGTCTGTAATGAACTGATTTCTGTGGTAACGAACTGTGTTCTAGTCAACGAGAGTCTTATGTGTAGTTCAGATACCTTTGGTTCATGAGGACTACTGTAATAATCAGCATTTTAATGTTAATTACTAGAATGATATCTTAAGTAGAAGTGTTGGTGTTCATTGAATGCTTTCTTGCAGGAGCTTGGATCTCTACAGGAGTATTTGCTTGCCTTAAATACTGAAGATCATCTTCATCGCTGCACAGCACAGGTAATAAGATTGAACAACCTCAGTGATGTGTGGTTTTGTGATATCTTTCTGGCAGGCAGAGATATGAATGGTTTCTGACTGCCCAGTGGAGTTGTGGAGATAAATGTACTTTGACTTTATAATACCATGAAAAGCTTCTGAAGTACGTGAACGAGCTACGGACAAATGTTCTCCTTTAATAGCTGATGTGCCACAAACTGGCTGTTGGGTGTCGTCAGTTATATATATCTGATTTACCAAACTGACCTCTCAACTGCCAAATACGGAAATGGGGATAGGGGTTGGTCTTTCAGTAGCTGGAAATGCAGTTGCCTTGCTGGAACTGCCTGGATACATGACAATTGTTGCACTACCATGAGAGGACCAGCTAGAAATAGGATGGTTATTTGTTTATTTCTGTTTAATTTCATACAAGGTTTTCTTTCATTTTGAATTGAGGAGAATCATGACTTTGTTTTTTTCTTCTCTCTTTTAGGCCCTGAAAAACATTGCTGCTATCAGCCTTGCCATTAACTATCCAAACAAATCAACAAGTTTCTGGAATGTTTAATACCGCCTCAGGCCGGAGTGCATGGAATAGAGTAGTTTGTCCATAGGACATTGGAATGAACATCTTAACTTCGTTCAGGAAAAGTTCCTTCAGCTTCAGTGTATGAGCACTCTGCAGCCTGCCTTCCTTCCTTCCTCCCACCTTGATGTAGAATTTGTAAAAGCAAAAGCGCACTTCAATGAAAAAGCACATCTTGAAGTAACTCACGCGTCGCCTACAGTTATGTATGCACATATTGTAGCATGTTAGAGTAAACTGAACAATACTTTTTTTTTACCCAGAGGAAGTAAATGGAAGAAGGTAGCTGAGAATGGAAGGCCCCTGCATCCATATCGTCTGCTCCCAGGGAAACTTGATTGTTGGAACCTGATACGGAAATGACTCAGAGTGATGCCATCAGCAGCGTCTGTTATATGTAATTGAAGTGAGATAGGCAAACCAGAATCTGGTGGGCTGACGCAGAAATGGTCCACACTTGAATCCTGTCATGTTTGCTTTTGCTTTGAAGGCTACTACCCAAGAAAAAGGAGTTTAATTCTTACTAAACTACAGGTTGTAAAACAAATTCCGGGTGATTCGCATAGCAGTTAAAGGATTCCAGTTTCAGAGCATCCTTGTGCAAGAAGTTTGTGTCTCATGTTCTTTGGTTTGATCAGCCGGGTCATCTGTTCTTACCTTATCTCCAGTGTGGTGTTCTAAATAGTACATCATTCTAGTGTGGAGAGCAAAGGCTAGCCTCCATTCACAAAGCAGTGGGAATATGAAAAACTGAGGAACTTACATGTTTCTCAAAGATCACATCTTTATAAGAAATTATTAATGAAGCTTTTTTCTTCCAATTATTTCAGTACTAGTGGCTTGGGAGGTCCTTCTTGGCAATGTTGGGAACCCAGACTCCCAGCACTCAGGGTGGGGGTTAATGATCAATCAAGTTTTACCATATAGAGCAATAACTGCATTACTCCTAGTGAACATGGAATCAATTGCAGACCTTCTATGCTGAAATAAATTGGCTTTCTTCCTGCTCAGCTATGCTGGTTATTCCCTTTCCAAAGAATTGTAAAGAACAAAAAAGCATTTGGGGGTGCATTTTATATACCATTAGACAGTATGGTCTTGTCGGGTATGATTTCAGAGAAATTTATGCTAATTATTTTCTTCTTCCCTTCATCAACATCAGGATATGAAAGAAAGGGACCCAAAAGCTTCAGTAATAACTGAATGCAGGTTGTGTAAAGGCGTTGGCTCTATCAGAAAGGAATATGCTTGCCCAAGGGCCTCACTTGTCCAAAAGGGGAGCGGTGCCTAAAAGTCAATGTGCAATGTGTACAGGAGCACTGCATTGGGAGATGACCTCTGAATTGATGGTCTTATCTGCTGGGGCTGGAATTTTAAGGGTGGCCCAATCTTCCCCTGAGAGGGAAATGTGCAGTAATATATCTCCTTTTCTTGGATGGCCTCTAGTGCTGTAGTTTGAGATGATTTGAATTCTGTTCAGCCAGGTGAATGCAAAACAAATGTTGCTTCAGATCAGCTTGAATCAGAATGTGATTGTTCTGCTTGAAAGACTTAAAACTGAAGAGCAAGCAGCACTATTCTAAAAGCCATTGCCTTCAGGATCAGAGTGGCCCTCTTAGCAAGTGAGAATGCCAGAATTCAGGGAAAATGTACCATTTATCGAAGTCTGAAAGGACGCAGAGAAATACTGCTCTGAACCCCCTCCTCGAATATACTTGAAGGTTAAAGCCCTCCTTCCTTCCTGAATGAGACAGTGATGGGAAGGGACTCATCAAAGTTGGGCATATCTTTTAACGCATGGTTCATTTTGTTCCCACATCTGAGTAACGTATTGGAGTTTGCAGTCTCACTGCAGAGGTGTCTGAGAGGTCTCTGAGGAGCAACTGTTCCGCAGTTCCTAATAGGATAGGCAGATTCTGGGATCAGGGAGTTGCTCCACCAGAATGAGATGTTCTTTAGTCTCCTTTAGGGAGTCAAATTGATGGGCAGGTGAGCATTTTGAAATTGCTCTTCTGGAGCAGTAGGACTTCCAGTTCACTGCCTCAGTGTGAATCCATGGCGAAGTGGTCAAGGATATGCAGTGGGCTGATTTGCTAAGGCATGTAGCATGCTGCTGAGATCTGCCTGTGTTAGTCAAAGAAGGCTTTTTTCTTGTTTCACATCAGGGATGAAGACTGTAAATAAACCCTTCACAGAACCTCTCATGGCTCTAGCATAGTCACTTTCTTTTCCCCAGTAGACTGTCTTTTTTGCTCTCTGTATAAAGACATGAGGTTGCGAGGATGACACAGGAGTGGCCAGTGTTCCTTACTTAGGTGTACCACTTAACTTACTCTACCAGCAGTAACTGGCCCTATGAGTCAGTCGCCTTGCCCTAAAGGGACTGTCTAGGAACAGTGTCCGCTACCTATAATCTCTGCCCACTAGATGGAACTGAAGGACTGTGACCTGAGTTGACACTGAATCTGTTGCTGCCTTACAACTCAATCATTCATTATGGATTTTTTAAGAGACAAGAAACACTGATTATTAATCATTTTTTTTTCCTTCTGATAGTTATAAAGAAAGAAAGCAAATACCAATAATGAATATTCATGATCAATCACATTTTGAGAATCCTGCAGCAGTTCCAAGTGGATGTGGATGATACTATTGAGTAGTATAAAACTGTCTGGGAAAAACAGGTATGCAGAAAAAATGTGCCTAATATAACAAAAACAAAAGTTGTCCTGCCTGAATCACCTGATGATGTGTTGAAATCAGACCATATTGTTCCTAATGATACATTTGACTTGCTTTCATTAAACACTTACAACAGAGAGTTTTATAATTTCTTTTCTTACGGGTTTACTACTTTGCAGTTTTTATCAGTTGTTTAAAATATATCAGGCCTTTAGATTTCTTCCAGTTCAGTTCAACATGTAAAAAGAAAGCTACAGATGTGGGTAAAATATGCAAATGAAGAGAAATATATTGTAAAAATTCCATAAAAACAAAAATGTACAACACAATGTCTGTTTTTTTGTTTGCTTTTTTCTTCTCCTCGCTGAGTGGTGAATGCTTGGATTTGCAGTGAGAGCCAGGGGCTTTCTTGGGCATCTTCAGTTTCAGTGCCTGTAAGCAAAACTTTCTTCATGCAGTCAGTATGTATCTGATACTGTATTGAACTACATATGATATGTACCTCTGGAGTCATCTCTTAAATTCTAGCCCTGCTGCATACATTCCAGTGGCCTTATCCTAAAAATGAAGGTTTTCCATGGATATACACTGGTTTCAGTGCCTGCGTTGACTTTTGCATCTGAAACATGCATCTGGGGCCCCAGATGTCTCATGTAAAGCTAAGATTTGTCTTGGTACCTCTTGATTCTAACTAGTAGTGTTTATCAGTGGAGGTGCCTGTGCCTACCTAGTCTAATAGCTCAGTGTAGAAGCTTATTTACCTTGGGTTTGGCTCAAGGAAAGGGTTGTTCAGGGAAGTGTGAGCAAGTTGACGTCTTTCTGTATTTACCTAAAGCTGTAAGTTGTGTCCACTGGTTCCACCTGCTCAGGGAATGGTTAATTAGGTAATTTTATTAAATACAAATAGCACGGTTGTGAAGCTGTGGGAGAGTGGGGAACATTCCCTGAGACAGCTGCGTTTGAGGCTTCAGCACAGTGGTAAATCTAACACATTCAGTTTAATCTGCTGTTGAATTTAGTATGGTCCCGGGCACTGGGATGTAAGGGAGGTCACAACCATCATGTTTATGAAACACTGTGTTTCAGAACAAGTTAATTAAAGATGTTTTTCTTCCAAGAGGTCCAAATTAGGCTGCAATGTACCACTCGGTCAAGACCTGCCCTTTTTATCATCTTAAACCTGCACTGACCATGAAGGTACCCTGCTATAAGATATGGGCACATTGGAGCAGAGCAAGGCTCTGATAATCTGATTCACTACTCTCCCTTTTTAATGATGAATGTGGTTTCTTGCCACTAGAAGTGAGTCATGTAGAATATCAGCTGGGGAAACCACGAGCACAAGGAGCCTACCCTGTTTCCAGGGGACAAACAACAGCCACAACCATGGGAGCCACGAAAAGAATGACCTGGTCTTTAGGCAAAGCTAACAGAATGTTGGAAAACAAATTAATATATGTGAAGGGGACACTTTTCAACACTTCAGGAGATCAGGCTGGATAATAACTGAGAATGCACATGGGTAAAATGGCCTGGAAAAACAGGAACTGTGCTGGGCTTTGTATGGGAAACAGCTGAATTTCAATCAAAGAAGTCAATTCTGATTCAAGTGAATAAGATAGAAATCCACTGTGAATAAGGAAGGAAATAAGTAAGAGGTAGAGGAAGTAAGATTAAAGCTCATTCTTTCCATGATGGTTAGATCGAGTTGAATCAGGTCTATTCTGCAGTATTCTTGCCTGATTTTTACCTCATAAATAATAAGCATAAAAAATAATAAGAAGTTGGTACCCAGTTCAAACCGAGGCTGCAACATTGTGGCGGGGCTCATAAATGAGTATGCAGTCTAAGGAGGAATAAACCCTTTAAACCCCCACACACCAAGCCCCTTATTTCCTCCAACTGCAAACATCAACAAGCATTGCTGATAAATAGATGGAAATCTCAGTTTTGGAGTGGTCCTTAGCGTTTAAAGAGTCATTCGTTTTCTATTCAAGGGCTGAGAATGTTTGTTTAGATTTAGGGAACACGGGGAGAAGTGGAGAAAGGAAAACTGTACTGTGGTGGAGACAGAGATCTTTCCACCCAAGGGTTATGGATTTTGCTGGGGAGTTTCTCCTTACAAATGCTTTCCTGACAATTTTAATTGTTTTTATTCTCTTTTTTTAAAGCCAGTTTCTTGCTTCCATTCCCCCCTTCACTGCCTGACTTCCCATAAATATTACTGCTTTTTTTTACTGTTAACATTTGCAGTGCAAATAACAAATATTTAAGCTTGTCTTGCAGGGAAAAAGTCAGTTTTATTAAAACCAAAGGAATATAAAATTAAAGTGCCTGCAAATATTTGTCAGTGGTACCTTCTCTCACAGGCTTATTTCCAAAGCACTTTGTTAGCATCTCCTGGCACCTGTAGCATCAAACATGCTTACTCTAAGCCATTTTGATACCTGCACTTGCACATGACTGACTGCTAGATGTAATGCTTCATTTTGTAGGCATGGCGTGGATCACCTCTGGGAGTGAATGTCCCTCTCTTCACCAGCACTGTTGGGGAGGGTTCTCCATCCCTACCTGCAAAGGACTGAGGTTTGGCTAATTGTGGTGAGCTTGATTGTGTTCTCTGATGGCTCTGAGCAGTGACTACAGCGACACATTTTCAGCTGTCTCTTACTTTTGTGACCTACTTTAGTACATACCTGTGCCTTGCTGCAAGTCCCCCGCAAAGGTGTGTTTTGTGGCTCCTTCTCTTGGCAGAGATGAGACGTGCAGTGTTTCCTTAGGGATACAGGGAGAACTGGCACTCAGGCTTGCTGCTCTCAGATGGTGTTCGCTCTCTTCCAGGAGGTGTTGGTAAGGTGGTTGCTAAACATCATACCTTACTCTGTTGTGCTTAATATCTGACATGTAAAATTATTCATAGAATGGTTTGGGTTGGAAGGGACCTTAAAGATCATCTGATTCCAAATTTTTAGCTCTTTGTAATGAGTGATTGCCCTCATCTTTAATGCACCTCTGTGGACCTGGGTTTGGAGCTCAGCTTTTACCTTGCTGCCTTTCAGCCACCCAAAGGTTTTAACCTCCTCAACCACCTATGATTTCTAGGAACCAACAAAACCTCCTACTGGACTCCAAAGGCGCTGCTGCTCTGCTCATCCACTGGCATTGCTGCTGCATCAGGAACACGGGCAAAGGCAAAACAAAGTGAAAAGAGGTGAAGTGATGCACAGCATGTTTTATTTAAGTATACATTCCCCATGTGTTGTAAACCAGACCCAGTAAGTTTCCACAAACTATGTGACTGAGTTATTTCTGTACTGTTGGACAGTGGCAGAGTGTTGCTCTGAGAAGGCTTTGCAGGTGGGGATTGTAGTGCATGTAGGGGTTGTAGTCCTGGAAGGGGTTGTAGTGCAGTTCCTGCCATTAACTGCAGGTTGTTGAAGCTCAGTCTGAGTTTCTGGGTGACTGATCCTGTATTAATGCCTGAGGAATGACAGAAAAAGCTTCCCCTTACGCTTTCTCATTAGTAAAAGCATCCCATAAAGATTTTTCGCTCTCTAATAAGTCATCTTCTATAGAATACCTGTAACAGGAGGACTTCAATATGTATATGTAGTGAGACATTTATTAGGGCTTCAGTTCCTCACTGTGCTTACCTTAAATTAAATCTGGAATTAAGGTGTAATAGTAAGCATATGTAGTTAAGCATTTCAGAGGAGGCTTTAACTTGGTTTTGTTGCCTTGGAGCCTAAACAGCCCTCTCTGTTGATAGGAAGTTCACAAATTGTACAGCTTTGTCTTGCATCCAGCAGGATCTGCGAAGGCAGAAAACACAAAGATGAATTCTTGAGTCAGGAGAAGCGCTGAGTCAGGAGACCTTTAGTCTTGAGAATAAGTCATGTCTACATCTCTTACCCTTCTCCTTTACATAAACCACCCGCGGAAAGCTCATTAATAAAAAATGTCAATGGTTTCACAGAAATACCCCCCGTACCTTGGCTTATGCTCCTTGGAGTATCAGGATGGGCTTTTTTCTCCCCACCAATTCTCTCTGGGTTTTTCTTAAGCTGTTTTTGTTCCTTCATACTCTGAATGTTAACATTTAAAGAAAAAAGAGCGTTTCATCCTCCATGGGGTCAATTTTGGATATGCTGCTGGATTTTAAATGATGTCTCTTTGCCTTTAATGATTGTCCTTCTTGCGTTGCTTCGAAAAACTGCCTTTTCCTCCTCTCATTCACTGGTCTCAAAATGCATCATGATGCATTTGATCTAGCACCTTACTTGTCTGCAGAAGGTGTCTCAGCTTCCTCAGAGCTGATGGCATGGTGGAGAGCGTGCTCTTTGCTCATGCGCCCTCCCCAGTGTGCCGGTTTTCTCCCGTGGTTTCATTAGGCTGTGGGAGGCAGGACCCAGGGAGCTGAAAATAGTTCCTTTATTTACCACAAACTCAAAAGCTCTCAGAGAGTAAAGCAAACCCCTCCTGAATTTTGCACTAATAATGCTTAAAACCAGCAGAGCCTGCTGCTGAGAGGCTATAGCTTTTCTTTATTCTGCAACACAGGCAAGGGGGGAATCCATGGATGAGCGGCATGCATTGATGTCCAGGAGGTCCCTTGTGCTTGCAATGCACTGTAGGAATTAGAGATGCTGCTCTGCTCCACAAGGTCTCCTCCTAGCCAAAATCAGTGTTAGAAGGGAATGAGAAAGATCCCTCCAGTTCCTCAGCGGTTTTGCCTGCCTGCTTCCCAGTGCTCAATTCCTCGTGCCCCCAGGGCCCGTAAGCGGCGCAGGGTGGCTGCGCTCAGTGTGAGAGCCATTAGTGCTGTTGCGGCTGCTGCTGATAGAGTTTCTTTTGCATAAAACCCACACGTTTCTTTCCCGGCTCGTTGCTCACGCAGCTGCGGAGCCCTCGCCAGGCAGCCAAGCACCGGGAACAGCGAGTCCCGTCGTGGGGACCAGGAAGTGTCTGTTCTTGGCACAGCGACAACGGTGGCATACGGGGCTGCTCGCCCCCGGAGCGGCTGCGGCCCCGCGGCGCTGGGCACACGCTGCATTCCCGGCTCCGGCCACGGTGCAGGAAGCGGGTGTCCACCAGGCTCCTGGGGTCTGAGCGTGCCCAGCTGCAGATGAACCAGCTCCAGCGCTGTGCCAGGGGAGGTTTAGATCGGATGTTAGGAACGATTTCGACCCCAAAAGGGTGCTCAGGCATTGGAACAGGCTGCCCAGGGCAGTGCTGGAGTCACTGTCCCTGGAAGGGTTCACAAACAGTGTAGACGAGGCCCTCAGTGCCATGGATTAGTGGTGGCCTTGGCAGTGCTGGGGGATGATTGGACTTGATGATCTCAAAGGTCTCCTCCAACGTGGTTGATTCTTTCATTCTAAAAGCAGCTCTGCAGTTCCTCTGAGTTGCAACCCCCTTGTGTGTCACTGCTGGGACTGCTCTGCCCTTTGCAATATGTGTGTTATTCCTGGGCTCCTGAGCAAGAGGAGCGTTCTTTCACTGCTTTTGAATTGCCCTTGAAAGCAGACTGCTACTTCTCACCAGTGCAGTGCTGAGTGGCAGTGCTGGCTTTACCTGGACCTCTATCCAGCTCCTTCTCAACCTTAGGATGTGGCTCCCGGCACATGGGTGGCCCACCAGCCATTTACTGCCCTGAAGGACACAGCCATGACAGCACCATGGGCTGCCCAAGGCAGCCTTTGGCTTTTCTCCTTTTAAGACTTTTCTTCCTTTGATTTCAGAGAACTGCACAGTCTGACCTGGCATAGCAAGACTTCAGCCTGGCTTGAGCTAATGGAGACCAGAGTAGTGATTGCTTTGCCTGCACAGGCATAAACTACATGTGACTGTCTTAACATGACTTCTGACTTTTACATTGCCCTTTCCATGAGGCTGCTGGAGAAGCAGATCCCTGCTGCACTCATAAGGTGCCTGTGCTCTCCTGTTTTGGTTTCTGCAGCTCTCCTATGGTTGCCCATGTAGCATCTTCTAGTGTTGGGAACCACCACGCTCTGGTCAGCACTCTGGCTGCCAGATCCAGATGGGAGAGGCATCACCGCTTGCTTGTTCTCCTAAATACCCCTTACGGTCCTAGGCTAGCCCTAAATAGCGATTTGCTTGCTGGTGAGGTTTGGGCTCCTCTTGTCCACAGCCAGCTGCAGGCATGTTCATGTGGTGTGAGGTGGCTGCATGCAGAGTCATGCTGTTGTCAGTGCTGATCCATGGCTTTAATTACAAACTAATCTTTTCTTAGTCTTAGAGAAGTTAAAACAGACAACTGCAGCTCAGCCCCAGCTTGTGAGTGCTTCAGTTCAGTATTTGGGAGCCCTCATCTGCAGCAAAACTTAACCTGAGTGTGAATCTCTCTGGGCAAAGGCTGGGTTTTGTGTCCTACCACCAGTCCCCTGGCATCGAGCTGCTGGCTCCCCCAGCCTTGCTCTGCCCTTGCCACCGTGCAGCTTGTCCCTCTGATCAACTCCGGTGGCTCAGCCAAGCTTCTGGCTCACATGTACCTCCTTTGTTGTGTTGGATGTCTCAGGAGGTTTTGCTGAGTCAAACCCCACTTTCTGCAGGGGACACAGGAGGAGGAAGGCAAGACAGGGGCCTGTGGCTGTTTGGGGATGCTGCACCTCCGGATGCAGTGTAATGGTCAGGTATTGGTCAACCCCTGTTATTCATGGTCTTGCTTTGGGCACTGCCTTCAGGGCTTTCTGAGTGGCTGAAAAACCCTCCAGCAGTATTTTGCCTCTCCCTTTGCAGGTGCCTGGGATGGGAGGGAGGAAGGAAGGCTTGAGGGTGGCATCCAGCTCAGGCAGCATCCAAGCCTTGGACACCTCTATAAGCGAGCAAGCATTAGCCCCAGGCTGCACCTGCAAATGGTTACACCAGAAACACAACATCCTGGCAAGCAGAGATTGGAGGATCCCCAAAATAAACCACCCCTTTGGGGACCTTCTCATGCCCTGGGGAGCACCCCCTGTATGACACCCCATTTCCATGGCCCTCCTAGAAACGCACTGCGGCTCCGGCCCCAGGGGATGCTGCAGGCACCAGGTTAGTGTGTGGTGTCCCTGCTCCTGGCAGGGGATTTGGAACTGGATGATCTTAAGGTCCTTTCCAACCCAAACCATTCTATGATTCTGTGTTCCCCCCATCCTGTTTTTTTTTAGCTCCTGCATCCCAGGGCCACGGTGGCAGCCACAGCACCTTCCCAGGGAGCCCTGCCAGCTCATAAACTGCTTTTAATCTCTAAAAGAAGGTCCTTTGTGCAGCCTTTTGTCAACAGGGCCTGTCCCATTGCTATAGCTACAGCCCTTTTACTGCCGGACACACCTATTTGTTTTTCCAGCTCCTTTCTGTTGCTGTCAGATTTCTCTGCCCCCTAAAAGAAAATACTGAGAAAAGTATTGGTCCTGTGCCCTCGTCACCCTTCCTGATTCAGGAAAACCCTTGCTCCCCTGGGACTGGCTTTCTGCAGGCAATGGCCTCAAACCAGCCTGTTCAGCTACAACTCCTTGGCACAGCTTTGCTTTCTGGTTATTACCCTTAAAATAGTTGTGCCCATCGTGGCAGGGCTGGGGACGGCGTGGTTTGCATTGAGGTCCCTGGGAAGGGCTGGGGACAATGATGCCTCTACAGACCATCAGCAGGAATTATGCAGATACACTTTGGGGTTTTCTCACTGAATGCTTTCCCTCCGTGCATAAAACCTCCCCAGATTAGTGGGTTTGGGATATTGACCTCATGTGCCCATCAGGCAGCAGGAACTGGCCCAGCTCCTAGGGTTAGCACGGGGGCTGCAGTGCAGCATGAAGGACGGCTTTTCTTCCATAGGATCCTGGCCCTGTGCTTTCCCTGGTGCCAGGAGCCTTCCTAGGGGATTGCATTGCTTGTTAGGGACGTTTAGAAAAGGGAAATATCTCGCCTTCATGAGTTGTGGTTCCTGCACGGCCGAAGGAAAGCACCCAGAGGTGGAAATGATCCTTGAGGGGATTTCCCTTTACTTGTGAACCTTGCCTCTGCACAACGAGTTCCTCCTGCCCCAGGTTCAGATTGGTGATGGATTTCAGGAATCCCGTGAGCAGACAGGGCTTATCTTCACCTTTATTGAGGTGACTTGACTATAAGGATCCTGCTTTTCATTTCTTCCCCTGCCAGATGTGGCTGAGGTTTGTTCCTAGCACTGGAATCATGGGATCCACCGTTTTGGCATGGCAGAGCTGCTGGTATTTGCTTTCCCTGCTCTGTGCACTGAACACTGAGTCACGCTCTCCACTGACTCACTGCTGCACCGGGATCGGGAAACCTCCGGAGCCAGGCACAGAATTCCACCCCCAGGCTGTGAGGTTTAATCCCACAGCTCCAGCCCTTCCTGCTGGGACCCAAAGAGGACAGGGGAGAAGCCTCAGGGGATACAAAACCCCAGCCAAAACAGAGGCGTGATGGTCCTGGTGACAGGGACGGGCTGGAAGCAGGGAGCAGGCTTCCAGGATTTGGCCTTACTTTTGTGCATGCTGGCAACAGAATAATTAAGTGAAACCTCCTCCTGATCTCACCTCAATGTTACTGTTACTTATTGTCCTGCAGCTTTGGTGTCGCTTCTAAATATTGAATGCGTTGAAAATAGCATTTTTGATGAATGTGGTGCATTTGGCAGGTGGTGTGTTCCCGCTTGCAAGCAGCATACATACCTTTAAGTTCTACATAAAACAAGGCTGAGTTTAGCAACGTTGCTGCGGTCTTGCAGCCCTGTGCACGTGCTGACCCCAAGCGCTGTGCTCGAGTTGCTGAATCGTGCCTGAAGTTCAAGCTGTTTGGGATCTGCTGTAGCAGATGTCTTATTCTACAGCAGAACCTCTGCTGAATCTCTGAAGCAGGGCCAGCAAAGGGCAATGGAGCTGGTGCAGGGCCTGGAGCACAAGTCTGATGGGGAATGACGGAGGGACCTGGGAGGGTTTAGTCTGGAGGAGAGAAGGCTCAGGGGGGACCTTGTCACTCCCATAAACTCCCTGACAGGAGGCTGTAGTGAGGTAGAGGTCTGTCTCTTCTCCCAGATAACAAGCGATAGGACAAGAGGAAACAGCCTCAAGCTGCACCAGGGGAGGTTTTTGTTGGATATTAGGAACAATTTCTTCCCCAAAAGGGTGCTCAGGCATTGGAACAGGCTGCCCAGGGCAGTGGTGGAGTCACCATCCCTGGAAGTGTTTAAATGATGCCCTTAGGGATATGGTTTAGAGGTGTATTTGGCAGTGCTGGTGTAATGGTTAGACTTCAGGATCTTAAAAGGTGTTTTCCAACCTGGATGCTTCTGTGATTCTATGTCCCTGACACCAGCTCCATGGGACACCCACGAGGGCTGCTGCTGGTTTGCTGTGGTGCTGCACATCTGGAGCACAGGCACATCTGGGAGGGATGGAGCTGTGCCGTGGCACGTAAGCAGGAAGGGCTGTAGTGTTGAGCGCTGGTCTGGCTTTCCCGCTGCTCCGCTCCCTGCGGTCAGACCAAACCAGGCTGCGTCGGGTGGAAAACAGCTTTCCAGGAGCAATGGCTCACGCTGGGTGGAATGGCTGTGCGCAGGGAACTGCTGATCTGTGTGTCTGTGGGAAAAACTTCCACTTCTGATAGTTAAGATTTCCAGCAATGGAAAATTCACAGCAGCCGAGGGGCCGGCGAGCCAGGCGCTAACAGGCGGAACTTGTAGAAGCAGCGTCCCTCCTGCTCTTTTCCATTGGAAAATCCAAAAGCTTTCTCCAGCTGTTAGTTTCTCATAAAACCGGAATCAAAACATGCTGGGTGGGGGAGCTGGAGCGAGGGAAGAGCCTGACAATGTTGGAGCAGCCTTTTTCACTCCGTCAGGGCAAATATTTACATTTCTTTTCTTGCAAAGTTGCACTTGTTTGGAAATAATTGGCTTCAGATTGGGCTCTGTAACCACGCTCTGAAACACCACAGAGAAAACAAAGTGAGTTTGTGGAAATACAACGTTTTGGCCAAAGCAGAACGGCTTCCCCCCCCCCGCCCCCCCCCGTCTTCTCTGGGAACGTTGACATTTTGTGGCCTTTTCCACCGTGGAAATTTCAGAGTGAGCTCTCGTCCTCGTTTGCCCAATTCTATCACAGACTGATTCTCAAAGGGTTAATAAATCTTTTTATAGTTTTTTAATCAGTCCAGGGTGTCCTTCGGGCACTTCCACTGCCTGGATCTCGCGACTGGAGCCATCTGTGATGCTTCCTACTGCTGTGATGCTTCCGACTCCTACTGACCCACCCGGAGCATCTGCTGCTCCTGCCGGTGGCATTGCTGTGATTTAGTGAATCAGATGGAAATCGTTAATAAATGAGGGTTTATTAATGATAATGACCCAGGTACATAGCACTGGAAATCAGCAATGGGAATATGAGCACATCTAACATGGAGCAAGGGCTGTATGGTCACGTCCCTGCCACATGGTGGGAATAAGCACTGTATTCCTAATGGAGCAGTAGATGAGAGAGGAAGGATTGGAGAGGTACTGGGAGGGTTGTGAGTTCAGGAATGGCTCTTCACCTTCCATGTAGCA
>WYDI02001117.1:9498-55352 GCA_009867235.2 Psittacus erithacus
TCCCCATCCCTCTGGGAGCCGAGGGAGGAGGTGGGGGGGCAGTGAGTGGGCTGTGTGGCAGGCCTAAACCACGACAGGAGGAAGCAGGCAAACCTCCTGTCTAAACTTTATTTGTGTCTATCTTGCACTGGGTTTCCTTTGAATGCTTAGAAGCCTGTCAACCAAGGCCTAGAATAGAGAGGCTGCCTAAGAATGAACAGACTTCGCCCTTATATTCTGTTTCAGATTGTATATAGACTTACTGCTCAAATGTCTTTAGGACTATTGAATGACTTTGATTTGTACCAGCCTAATCTTCATTATTGGCTTCAAACTACTTTATGCTTCCTAGTGATCTGCAGTTAAATCAGATTTTGTTACTGTATCAATGCTTTTTTTTGTTTGTTTTTTTTTTTAATAAAGAAGGCTAAATTAGCAATAATAATTTCCTTGTCTACAACCCTGAATAGGCATGTATTGAAAAGTACATTGTAGTATTAAAAAAATAAAAACCAACCTGGAAATAAATGAATGGCAGAATAAATAATTTATGCTAATGAAATTACTGCAATTAGTAGTTCCACAATGACCCTTTTAAAAGCCACAGCTGTTAATGTCAGGAAGTGCTGTCACCATTGACCTTATCATAAGAGAAAGTGACAAATTAAAAATGCAGGGAAGACCAATCCAATCCTCAAAGAGGTCTGTTCAGGAACGATTAGTGTTTTCTGAAAACCAGTGTGAATTACAGCCCACTGCTCTCTGGCTCAGCGTGTCTACCATGCTGTGCCATTTTGTTAAGCTTGATAACAATAGTTATTTTACCCCACTGAGACAAGTTGTCTAAGGCCACTTCCAGCTCTACCGGAACCCACTTCTTCCCTCACTGATTTACAAATGAAACTGTTCTTAGAAGGCTTTTCAGGGCTGCTGAGTGGAGACTTCTCATAAGGACCATGTGTAAGGAGGCTGCCTTTCGCTAGGAAGAGCTGTACTGCAGGGTACATATGTATCACAAACAATGGAAAAAGGAGAAAAAGGCTGAAACACATTTCAGTTGGAAGCCAAGCACTGCTCAAATCTGCATAAAATATCCATTCCTGCTGTTCCTGCTGACTAGCCTTGCCTTTACAACCCATCTTCGTAAAATGAATTTGTGCTAGCTTTGCCTCCTCTAATGATATTCTGATTTTTTAAATTTGTAAAGCAATTTATTTCTGCTTTCCCTAAATGCAAATCATTATTTAGTTCTTGTTTCAATTTCTGGTTTTATAATCATAGATGAAATAAGTATTCTTCTAAACTAGCTTTTAAAAGTCACAAGAAAATAATGAGGTTTTTTACTGAGAAAAATGGCAAGTCTCTCTGCACCAACCTGATTGTAATATTAATGATGTAGTTTTAGAACATTTAACTACATCAACAGCCATTCATGAACAATTTTCCCAAAGTTCCTTAAGCATTATTGACAATGCTTTGGTAAATTATGTGTGACTTTCCTAAGAGTTGGTGTAGCTCATTTAATTCATATTAATTGATTTTTAGGCTTCCCTTGATTAATTGAACTGGGTTGTCTTGTACAGAATGCAATAAATAATCATTAAAATAAGGGAGATATGACTCCACAAATTATAAAGTTTAAGTACGCTGGAAGTTGTAGAGGACAAAATGGAAGTTAATTACAGTGTTGGAGTTAAATGGATTTTCTTACTATTTCCCTGTCAATTTTGCATATGGTCCTCTTGCTTAGACATGTGTATGCCTATATTCTAGTAATATAAGTAGACAGCATCCTTTAAAAGAAACAAAAATTAATTTGGGGTGTTTCTTATTTTACCTTTATACTGAGGAAATGTACTCTATTTAGTAGTAGTTGTGAAGTATCTTGTATTTGCTAATCCAGTTTTCAAAAAAATTAGAAAAAGGATCTTTGAGCTTCAGTCCTGGAACTACCTCTCTTTCTGCTATGAGAGGTGAATAATGACAGGTATTTTATCTCTGCATTTTGCTCAGAAATACATGACTAAATGACTATCTGGAGGTGTTTTAAATATGCCTATCCTGTTTTAATGATCACATAGCATTTGAAGAGCTTTCCAGTCTCACTGCTGTGTTTTCCTGTGATGAGAGAGAAACACCACACAGTGCTGTGCGGCACCCAGCTCAGCCCCTTGGGGCCACAGGACCACTCTAGAGTCCTTCCTGCAGTGTGCTGAGATTCATTTGGAGCTTGAGGTATATTTTATGGTTTGATGCCTGGGTGGCAAATAAGGTAGAGTGGCAACTGTCACAGCTCAGAGTGACTCTGTTAAGTCAGAACTACTTTTCTGGTCAAATATCCCTTGAAACTGATAGAAGGTCTCTTCAATACAGAAGTGTTGCTGATTTTCTAATGTTTTATGGTACATAGAGATTCAGCTTTCAGAAGCACTCCACACTGGTTGCATCCTGTCCTCATAACAGTTTATGTTAGTTTATCACTGACTTTGACAAGCACAGATGACCAGGGACTTGCACGACTTCAGAAATCTAAATCATGGCGTCCAGTTCTGTTCAATCTGAAGTTAGTGGCATAAATGCACTCACTCCAAATAGGAACTTGATGGTACATGAGGTATGTGAGGATCAGTATGAATAGGGTAACCACTCGATTGATTTTCTTTAACCTATACAGGATTTCAGAGGTGAAATAGAAAATCCATATAGTATTAACTTTGTATATAGCAGCATTGTGACTGATTTAATCTCTGGGTTTAGCATTTAGGAGTATTTATTAAAAACAAACAAACAAAATACATTGAAGCACTGAGCTTCTGCAGTGATGAAGACTTAATGAATGCCAGTGCAGAATTAGTTAATTTACATGCAAAAATGTTGGGGAAAGCTCATTTTGCTTTAAAGTTTTTTACATGCTAACAAAATTATGTTTGGAGGATGCTGATTTTGGGGATGAGTCATTCTTTATGCGAAACAACTGAACTACTTTGAAGAGTTTTCTGGAACAAACCATGCTTTATGAGATCCTTCTAGAGAAGAAAAGTAAGGACATGTCAGACAGTGGAGCACTTCTTGAATGTCATGCAGAAGCTGAAGGCAGCAGCTTTTCAGGTAAACTGTGAAAGTCAGAAACTTTTTCTTTCATTCTTTATAAAATAATCTTGGATTTACTGCAAATAAAGTAATTGCTGCAGTACCTTTTCATTAAACTGATAAGTTGTGAGGTGACATTTCTGCATTTCACTGAAATTATCTGATTTTGGAAGATGGGGTGTTTTTTTTTCTTCATGTACAAGCTCTCTGAGCTCTTCAGCTGTCTTTGGAAAGAGAGGTCTGTTTGAGCGAGGACAGTCTGGAGGAAAGGGGAGTGTGGTGGGGCCACAGGAAAGGGTGGAAAGGGAATCGAGTGATGCAGTAAAAGCCAAGCCATGGAGAGAGAAGATGCAGTTCTGTAAGCAAGGATTCTGTGTGTGACCAGTGACCAGCTGAAGGGTTATGAAAGCAGCAGAAACAAGTGTGGAGTCTTTCCATCAGCTGTCACCTCCATGTGTGGCTAGTGCCACTTAGCCCCCAGCCAGTGCTTCTGCCTGCAGTCCTTTTGTGGCTGGGCAGTCAACAAAGACAGAAGGGATGGAAAGCTGCTTTGAAGGCATTCCCCCATCTCACCGACATGGGTGTTCTATGATCCCTTTCACATATGCTGTAAAAAAGCTGTAATCCAGAGATTTCTTAATTAAAAATTAAAGGCTGTGTGTTTTTATAAAAAACTGCAAATGAAATCCTCAGTTGCAGTCTTTGCGTAATGTTGCATCGTGGAGCTACTCCATGAGATTAATAATGTGAGCTGGCTGCCTTGTTTCCCCTTTGCCATCTGAAGACCTACAAATACAAATGGTCAAGGGAAAAAAAGTGACTGGTTTTTTAAAGTCTATTTTTAAAGAGGTATCCCATGCTAGTAAGTTATTAAAGCACTCTTTTCCTCTGAATTCTGATTTCTTGATGACCAAAAGATAATTTGACAATTTTGAGTGCTGTATGCTGTGCCAGCAGGCAGAGCTACAACTCCTGTCTGGCCAGGTGCTTGAACATCAAGCCATTTTTATCCTGCACTCAAGAACTCTACACAAGATTATCAAATGCAGCACCATTTAGGGTTTCTTCAGAAAGAAAAAGACATAAAGTCAACTCAAATAAGTTGACAAATTAAGTGAGTGGACAGATTTGGGATCTTTACAGTCATCTGTTACAACTCAGTTTCACAGCTTTGTCTTACAATTTCAAAATGGTCAAATTTTGAAAAGGTAGATTTTGTAGGTTTTGTAAGATTTTAGAAGCCCACCAAAGAAAAGCCCTCAACACCTGCCATGTGATGAAAGCTTAAGCCCTCTAATATTTGTCTTATCATGCCTATGAGATCCAGTTAATGAGAACCCACTTTGGTTAAAATAAAACTTTTTATCATGAATGGATGCCAAATAAAATGCTTGGAGGGGTGGGGAAAAATAAAAAACCAGGCATTGGAAACAATTCCTAAAAACATGGAAAGATAATTTCACTTGATATTTTGATGAGGGTTTCTCTCCTGGCTGGAAATAAATTGCTATTTCAGCAAACTGACAGGTAGACTTTGTTCATCAGTCTCTGAGTCTGTCTTAAACTTTCAGCAAGCCTCTGCTGGAATTACCTGCTCACAGTGATCACTAATTGTTTTCCACAATGTCCTTTTGCTTTTCTATTTGTATCTTTGCTAGGTGCTGAGCTGGGCCTTGTTGCGCAGCTGGGAGACTTGATTGCAAACACAAACTCAGTAGCTGGATCTGAGCATCTCAGGGGACCTGTGGGGCCCCTCGTGGGAACAGTTAGGCTGTTCTTATCAAATTCTTCATGTCAACAAAATTCTATGTGCTGCAAACAAGGATCTGTCAATAAAAAAGAGAAAAGGCAATACATTTAGTACTGAGACCCACAAAACATGAATTTTGTTTTCAGTTCAGCTTTTTGCAGATCATGTGGTATAACCTTTCCACAACCACAGCTAATGACCCTTGTCCCAAGTAATACATTACCTTTTGCCCTGTAGGTAGAAGAACTAAAATCCAAACTTGCTTCTCAAGAGGCAGAACTGCAACTGAGAAATCAAGATGCTGAAGCTTTGATTGCTAAGACAGGGTTTCAGACTGAGAAAGTGCGCCTAGAAAGAGTCATTGAAGACATTGAGGAGCACAGGGTCAGTCTAATTCCTCCATTTAGTGCTGTTGAGCTATATTTAGCACAAAATAAACCTTTTCAGGTGAACAGTTTTGAACTTCCTCTCCAGGGAGTATAAAATCAAAATAATTATTATACTTACACATGTAATGGCATTTCACATTGTGATTACCACTTGACCTTTCTTTACATTATGCCTTTTCCCAACCTTTTAGCTATTTTAATGAGATGAAAGAACAATAAATACTGAGCTCATTCGTGCATTTAATGGATGTGGATCTGGAGAATCAAAGCTATTTGTAATACAGTAAATGGCAGAGAGTCATCTCTGAGCACTTCAGATTTCTAAAGGCATTGAAGCTCTAGGTAAACTGAACAACTCAATTGGTACAAAAGTTCATTCCAGTATCTCACAGTATTACAAAGCGCAAACCTTGAATTTTAGGATTATAATAGCATTCCTAATAATACGTGTCATCAGTGTTGAACTCCTTCTTTTTGCTCCCACTTCAGCCTATTAACATTAGTTATCGACATCCATGTTGGAAACAGAAGTTTACATGCATTAGTTCTCACCACAGAACTATTCTATTAATTCTATATATGCATCATTTCATCTGGACTCTAAATTTTAATCTGCTGTTACAACAAAGGCTTTTAAAATAAAACATCAGTAAGGAATGCTGCAAACTAAAATTCCTCAGCCATTAAAGAATGATCGGCTCATTCAACTCTGGCATTTTACTATGAAATATGATGTACATTGTGTCATTTATCAATACTGTAGAAAGAAATTTTCAGTTGTCTTCTAGTAGTTATTAATGCCTGATTTTGGTCTACAGAAACTCCAAGTTGCCAAGAACTTCCTAAACAGTTTTTAGATACTGATAAACAGGGGCAACTATGCTGTCTGAGCAATCAGAATAGTCTTTCATTCTCTTCTGGTTTGTTTCTGTAAGACTTATTATTATTAGGTGATGTTTAATATTGTTCCAATGACCTTGTGTCTTACCCTAATTTTATTGACGGAAAAGTGATAAGACTGGATCAGGACCTTTGCATGTCTCTGGATTATGCTAATTATGGACTTGTGATGATCCATCTCTTATACAGGGCTTAAAATTTGCTATGAAGTTTAAAGTCCAAATAGTGCAATTAATTAAACTTGCACAAATTGGGTCCAACAGCTCAACATCCTACCAACTGCTTTTCAGTGGTGCTTTTCCTACATTTGTTCCACATGCTTCTGATGGATTTGGATGATCCAAATACACCCTTAACACAATTCTAATTACTTCATTAAGCAAGTAGGTGAAACATACAGAGTGATTATCACTTTGGGCCACATTGTTTCAGGAATGTAGCTCAGCGCATGACACTAATGATTACTGTACTTCCCTGTTCATTGTTTTATTGCATTTCTGAAATGTTTTCATCAGAAATAAAAGTGTCATTTTGTGCTACCATGAATCTAAAACTATTTCATAGAGATGATTATAGTTTCTAAATATTAGTCTTCTATAATTTTTGTTATAAAATAAAATTAGTAAATGAGAATGCATTTTCCAGCTAAGTCATTTGTGATTATTCTTCATAACTGATTAAAACTTGTCACCCTTTAAAAAAAATAATTTGGCTTTACTATTCTATAGCTTTCAAATTGGAGTTTATAAGGATTTTTTTTTTTTTTGACTGTTACAACATTAAGCCGCTAAATACCTTGGAGATATTACCTTAGAGTGAAGCATTACTTAAGAAAAGGCAAAGAGTGGAAGTCACTCTAGATGAGACTCATCAGGAAAGGTGAGGTCAGTCTGGATGCCCCATAAATGTGGCAAACTACTTATTTGTACAGTAGTCAACAAGGGTCTGACTAGGAATGTGACTCTGCAAAGGTTTTAAAATAGTGGACAATTACACTGCTGTCATTTTACTGCCATCTGTGTGCTCTGAATGATGCCAGCCAGAGTGGTTTACAGATGGAGATGTATATGCCATTGCCTCTCAAAATGGGACCCACACTTCAAAGGAAGAAAACATGCAGAGCATGGTCTAGATATATATATGGGTACTAAACATGGAAACAGGGATAAAAAGCTCCTCCATCTCATTGTGAGGGGAAGTAGATTTGAGAAATACTGTCCTAAGGCTTATCTGCTTCTCTGCTTGGTTTAATTTTTCCTCCCCTAAAAAAAACAGTCTTGTCTCATTATTTCTTTGGGCATCAGTAAGCAAAGAATAACTAAGCATAAAAATAAAGAAACACAGAACTATAATGCAACTTGTGTGACTTTTAACTGTTTGTTTTAATGGAAAACACCTTGTCATGTTAGAATCGCTGTGTAATATAAATGTAATACTTGTTCACCCAGTTGCATCCTTAAAAACTGTAACAGAAGAAGCATTTGTCTCTGGTTGGTTCTAAAGTATTTGCTTTAAATTAATGTCAATAACATGGGTCTCAAACAATGCTGGAGAAAATAGAAACCAGAGCAGTGTATATGCAGTATTTAATTTTAAAAATATGTTGTGGATAGGATGCAAACCAATAAATATTGGGAATTTCATCCTAAAAGCTACGTCACAATAAGTGAGGAAATATTTAACTTTATTAGTAACTTGTCATTTGTAATGTAATGCATATTGATTTTTAATCTTTGTTATTTCCACAGGCAGTGTCTGTCTGTGTCCCATGCAATAAATGTAGTCATGGAAAGTGCCCCAACAATTGTTGAAAGATGTTTTGTAGGGATTATTACAGAGGCTTGTTACTGTCAATGCATAGTGCTTGGTCCAAGTATTAACATCTTGATCACTGTAATATCCTTTTTCTCTGTAATTAGACTTTGTTTAAGCAATACCTGACAGGAAATGAGCCTGAGAGATAAGCATGAGGTAAAAGGATCAAGATGAACCAAATGTAACTAACTTTAGCCCCAAGCAAGGTGTTCTTAAAAATGCATATGATAATCTTCCAAATAAGCAACTGCAGATGATACAGAACACCCTTCAGGGTTACCCTACTTGGCAGATTCGCACCAATGAAATCATAATAGCTTTTAAGCAGATAATTAAATCATTGAAGAAAGTTGTGGAGGCGCGCAAATTTCACTTAAAACTGATGCTAGCTGATATAAAGTCACTGATCTAAGCCTCTGTTAAGCCCAACAGAGTGTTTTTACAATCTGCTTAGATTGGTATCTGTTTAATTTCCAAACCTGAAATTAAGTACAATGTTTTCAGGGAATATTTCCCTTTCTCTTGTTTTCTCCCTTGTTGAGGGCTACAATTGCAGTCTTGGAACAGAGGAATTAACCCTACTTGACCAAGATGCACATAGGATTGCACAGCCAGGGAAGAATTGTGATCATTAGAATTTTCACCACATAAAATAATTAGTAATATTTTGAAGAGCTAAGAGTTGTATAACGGTAATCGGAAAGCTTCTATAGAACAAATCGACTAAAAAAAGAGAAAAAGAAACTAAAATGCAACTTAATTTTCTTTCAATTTGCATTTAGGGGATAAGGTATGACCCTGCATTGTTCTTTTCTGTGTGCCACTGGAATATAGTAATTGCAAAACCAGAAGAAAAGTTAAAGGGAGAACATTTCCTAATATTTATCTCATGTCTGCCAAATTCCTAAAGCAAATAATAAAATCTCAAAATGTGTTTGTGAGGGTGGATACTTAAGGCTTTTGGGATAAATGTTTTGCTTTGTACTGCATAATATTTCTAAAACAATAAGCTAGTGAAGCATTCCAGTTTTACTTTTGTGATGAAAGTAGGTGTTTGCTTCTGATTCTTGGAAATGGAAAAGGATTGATGCATTGCAACTTGTCTTCTTGCAGGTTGATGACTTCTTAAAAGACTTAACTGTGGTAAGGAGTATATTTCTCTGAATTGTCTGAAAGTCAAGGAACATTATTTGAAGGATGCAGATTTCAACCCAAATTATGTTCATACAAAATCCTTTGCAGCAACTGGTCTCTGTGCCTGGGTGTCAATATGGGAAAGTTCATTGATGAAGAAAGATGGGTAGTTCATCCTAGTATTGTAGCCTGTTGTAATTTAATTGCAAAATAGTAAAAACCTGATCAGTTTTAGTTGAAATCTACCCAAACTTAGTTTCTGTCTGAGTTCCACCTTTATTCTAAAACTATGAAAGTGATACATATAAATTAATTTTAGTTGGAGAGTAGACCCACTAAGGATGCATTCAGTTCTGCTTAAGATATCCTTATATAAGCTCTAAAAAAATCCCCTGTAGTGTTTGTGTCAGTAATGAAAGAAATCTCCACGTCCCACTATTGTGTAGAAAGATGGCTCTAAAGCATGTAATGAGAGACTACTAGTGTTATCTGAAAGTCTTTCATAATTTTTATTTTTATAATGAATGTGAGACTGCTTCTTGTCTAATGTACTGATATTGTATGTCTTTTTCAAGGTGTATTTTGAACTAGAACCAAAATATTCTGCACTGGCCCAAGCAAATGCTGGATTAGCAGCAGCTACAGAAAAACTGGAAATCATCAGGAAAAATCTTCTTTAAGTACTGCTTGATTAATAAGCATTCTTCTCTAATATATTCAACCTACTTAATTTTATTTATTTTATTTTGTTATTTTATTTTTATTGATTTAATTGCACCCTAGTGTATTAAACTGCATAAAAATGTAAACATTAAAAATATTTTTTCATTGGGGATTATCACTATTTTCCCCACATACCTACTGAAAAACATTCCAGAGTTTGGGTGGTAGCACATGAAGCTGTTAATCAGAAATTATTGGATTTCCTCAAAGGCATCTAGGCATGTTATAACCAATAGATTAATAAACAGAAATGTTAATTGATGCTAGTAAGTGGCTGTGATTTTTACAAGGAGTATGAGACAAATGTTTATATGAGTAATGACCTATTGGAATTGGAATATAGGAATAACTGCCAGAAAGGGCTTTGGAAGCTCATTCTTATGTGTGTTTATCATAAAATTGCATCAAATCTCCTTGATTTTTTGAAAGACCTCCAAAGACATACACCCATGTGTGCACACATCCATGTAGAAGTGGAAACTTAGATCAGTCCTTTACTGACAGATGTCTTTTTGAGTTCATGATTGAATTGAAGACCACATTTGCCACCAAGTGCCTCTTGAAGTTTTGAGAGGGATTATTTGTTGTTTATTAAGGATTCATTTAATGGACGCCTGCAACACAAAGTGCTCTTGAAACAGACA
Organism: Psittacus erithacus; assembly: GCA_009867235.2. Classification (NCBI taxonomy): domain Eukaryota; kingdom Metazoa; phylum Chordata; class Aves; order Psittaciformes; family Psittacidae; genus Psittacus; species Psittacus erithacus. Next base: position 19,923 of record WYDI02001117.1, read on the forward strand.
AAGACATGCCACGGTATCTTGGGAGATGGCGAGTGGAAGGAGTTTCTCTGCTGCAAGCTAATTGCCACTACTTAGCAAAGAAAGCTTCAGGTGGTTTGAAAGATTAGGTTTAGAAGGCTTTAATTAGGTTTAGAAGGCTTTGACTTAGGTTAAGACTTTTTTGTTGGCAATATTTACATCTGAAATCTCACAATTTAAGAAATCAAACAATACATGAAGGCTGAACAAGCCTGTAATATAGGGATTATTTTCACTGTTTTCTCTTAAGTTAACAATATAACAGAATGCGCAAAATTCGGTTTTACTGAAACTTAGAAATCTGTGCTATGCTGTCTTAGAATTTCATTATTTTACCAGTTTCATGTTTTTCTTCCTTCTAGTGTAGTATCTATTTTCTTTCTTGTTCTGAAGGAGATTCAGATTTAATGGGTAAACGAAGATAGCTTTCACCATCTCTTGGCCCCCCACCCTGAAGTTCACATCAGCAACTACAGCATGGTATCACACTGCAGAAGAATCTCTTTGCCATCTTTAGTGCTTGAGACTGGTGGATGAGTGTACCTGAACTAGGGTCAGATCTATGTTAATCATGCACGTAAATTTGAGATGTCTAGAAATGTCTTTCTTAAAAAAATAATTAAAGAAATAAAGAACTGTGTCTGTCTTCTTTCTTCTTACACCTTGCATGCTAGACTGATAAAATATTACTTATAGTCCATCTCTGTGAGATGCCCTTATTGAGCAGAAGTCCTCATTACTCTCTCAATTTATGATCCATCACCATTGAAAAGTGGATTGGCTGCCTCATTATCCCTAAGAAATCAAGCCAACCTTCTTTATTAAGCTCCAACTTGTGATTTCATATTTTCCCCTTTGCCAATTCATTTACTATTTTTGATTTGTATATTAACTTTCAGTTTCTTGATTGCACACCAGCAATTCAAACACCAAACTTAGCAGATGAGGTGTAAATCTTTGATCCTGCAAATCCACTAAGCTTTAGTGGGGGTACACTCCTTGTTCCTGTTGCATTTTTTCCATTATACCTGAAGTAGGAGAATTTTGTTCTAAAGGGCAACTCACTGTTGTTAGTTCTGTAGTTACCCTATAGAACGGCTTCAAGCAGCTTGCATGCTGTCTTGCCCCTGTTGTCTTGCCTTGTCTTTATTTTTTTTTCAAAATGATCTTTCAAGCTCTGTTCTTGTATTCAGTTTTTGCCTCATCTGATTACTTGTAAAAACAGTTTTCAAGATGTTAACCTCTTAGATTTTTCTTACTCAATATCTGATTCCTTTATCAGCATTCTATTCATTAGTTCTTAGTTTACTGAAATGGAGAGAATTTTTTTTTTTTTTTTTTATAGAGTAGGAAAGAATGTATGTGTTTGTCTATCTTCCTTATGAAAGGGAAAAGTGACATAAACACATTGTGGATGGCTTTCTTTTTAGTTCTTTTTAATGAACAATCGCAATAGTTCAGAGTTCTTTTTTTTACAAGCAGAAGAAACTTGTGATTCACCCTCACCCACCATTTCATTGTGTAATTATTGTTGACTAACTATTCTTGACTATTACAGTATTTCTTAGTCTTTTTCAGAAAGATGGAAAATTGTATCTTGAAAAATGATAACAAGATAGTTCCTCATCCAAGCATCTTTCAACTGTTTTAGAAGTAGGCATTAACAGAAACAATTTTAAATTGTTTTATCTAAAAATCCCATGTCATCCTAACTGCTCACTTAAAAGAATCTGGAGAAAATGCTGCAGCTTTTTCTGCTGCAACCTGTTTGTTACTGAACTTAGCACAAGAAACTTGCACTTTTGTCTGGAGCCTGCAGATCTGGCCATTGCAATAGAGACCATTGTCATCAAGCAGAAACACTTCTCCTGCTATTATCTCCAAGCGCGTGGTCTCCACCATTTAAATGGATATTTGGTAAAGGATTATAATGATGATTTTGTTCTAAATTGTTGTCAGTTAACATAGCTTTGTTGTGTCAGGAGCTGTAGAAAGAACAACAATATTGCACAGCAAAACCTTTCCTTTAAAGTTTATATCCTTCAGACTTAGAGGTACTATCTGCAATTATGCATCTATTGCCATTAAAGTTATTTAAAATATTATTTAAATTAAAAATTAAAAAAAGAACCCCTAAAAAACAATACCTAACAAACCTCTTTCCCTCTCTACCCCAAAAATCAAAAAAACAAAACAAAACCCACCAGAAACCCCAACAAATCTTAAGGTATAAATATTTACCAATCCCTTTTCTGAATAGGTTCTGGATAGCAATATGAAAATGCATAAGCTCACATCTTCACTTGAGAAAGTTGCAGAGAAAGTCCAATGTCAAGATGATGTGAAACAAACTACCAAAACTACTGAGCTGGCCAACAGATGGGTCAAGGGATTTGAGATAAGAAGAATTTGCCTGAATCTTCAGTCTAGTGTGAGTTTTAAAATATTTGAAATATTTTGTTGACCATGAGGTTAAACTTAATTTTTTGAGGCTTGTGTGTGGGGAAAATAGGCTGGAAGGTGACACAAGCAACAAGGTAACCATTATTAGAAAAAATTTAAATAGAAAAAATTAAAAAAAAAAACCAAACACAAAACAAACAAAAACAAACAAACAAAAAAAAATCCACAACAAAACCTCCAAACCAAACAACAAATAAACCTTATAATAAAATCCTGGGAAGTAAAATCTACTGCACCACAATTTCATTTCCTAAAAATCAAATATTTCTGGGCAACTGATGTTGATGTGAGTGCTAGAGAGAAGTCTCGATAACTAAGTTACCACACTTATACACAACTGTGAACACATTGGGACAGTCTGGACAGCCTCTAGTTAATGAGCAGAAAGACTGAATAATCCTTTAGGTAAGGATGGAGTCACCCTGTATCTGCCAGTGTTGCACTTTAGATCGCGAATAAGTGGAAGGCATCAATGATATATTTGCTGCTTGCTTTTGTATTTTTCCTTTTGCAGAAACTATTACTTTTTAAATAAGAATGAAATGTACTTATGTTAAAATTATATGTATTTCAGTGTGCTTATTAGCTTTATTTGCAGACAAACATCATTAAAGCTAACACATGCCTATTTAACACCAGTAAACATTCAAGTCAGCCACAAAGTTGCTGTGCAGTCTCTCCTAGGTCTTTCCTGAAATAATGCTGTCTCAACTCATCATCCAGAAAGTTAACCATTCCTTCTTGACAAATAAGTGTAAATTAAAGGAAATAAAAAGTACAAATAATATTTAAACTACTTTGTGAGTTCCCAAGGCAGTCTGAATAAATATTTTAAGTTGATTTTCAGAAATTCCCTGTGACCTTGCTTTCTACAATCAGAGCATAAATACTTTTGTTTCTGAAAATCTCTCAGCAAAGACTAGCAACCAAGGTTTAGTCAGTTTGGAAAGAAATATTGTAAGAATATATAACTAATCAAAAAACACCAGTGTAATTAAAATAGACCAGGGTTTGATCCTTGATTCTGAAATTAATATGCCCAGAAATGTAAAATATGTAAATAATCTTGCCTTTGGTAGAAACAGTGGAGTCAATACTGCTGTCTGCATATGAAAACTTTTATTTGCCCAAGACACCTGATATGGTCACTGTCGGCCTGACCCTGCAAACCTCCAAAGTCTTCGGAAGCGTTGTGTAAGCCAATGACCTTCCATAAGGTAGTCTCTGAGTCTTGGATTTGAAGGTTTATACACAGTTAAAAGAAGCTTTTCTCCAAGATTTGAGTTTTTGTTAGGGATCTTATTGTGTAAGTTAAGAGGGAACGTATTTAAAAGGATTAATTGAGAACGTCAAGTCTTTTCCTCTGAGAAAAAGTTCCTTTTGACTAAACAGGAGACAGTTAAATTCTGAAAAGCATCAAGACTGATGTTTTTGTCTATATAGCATTGACCTGGAAGCTCAGCCATTCAGACTAATAAATCAAGCAATTTATATTTAATCATTAACAAACTCCCGAGCTGAACAGCTGTTCAAAATTAGAAATGGGCCACCCCAGGCAGGATGACATTACAGGCAATCTATAATGCATTAGAATAAAATTGTAGTGATTTTTAACTGTCTGGAAATTTATTACACTGCATGTTCCAACTCTTAAACCCTTGCTAGCCATTGTCACTATTGATTCATGGTGCTTGGGTCATATGGTAAAATTACTGAAGATTTAAATAGACAATCATTCTATGTTTAGTAAATCTTCAAATTTCAAAGCTATATTGGAGGATGAGGTGGGTACTTTTTATTGTTTATGACTTACCAGTCAGTTACAAGAGGAGAGAACGGATAAATCAAACAGCCCTCTTATAAATTAATGAATTTATGGTCTTGTTGCCTTCAGTTAATGGTTTAAAGAAAAATCCAATGACTTCCATAGGCAAAAATGGATGTCTAAAATACTTCAAAACAAAACTGCTACATTACAAAAATTGCTGTTAGATCTTTCAACAGGAATAGTCCTTTGCTTGTCATTTGTTTGGCATCTCTTATGAATGTAACTGGGGTCTAGGAGACCACTAAGTCTTGCATTTACCCTGTAAAACATTTAATTTCTAGGTTTTTAAAGCATGGTACTTTAATCAAAAATACTTCAATTTTCTTAGTAAATATTTTATATTCCTGTTTTATAACAGGAGAGTTTGGGTCTTCTGATATCTGTGTCTGTCTTTACAGGATAGGATGTTTAATTATTACAGGAAATATTTCTGAGTTTTCTGAAAAATATAGATGGAAAATACTTCAAGAATATAAAATTTAACAATTAGTTTGTTATTTTGGTTTTGTACATATAGAAACTTATGTTTATAATACGTTGTTATTTGAGATTGATTTTATACATTTTTAAGGCTTTCAAGAATGAGCTCATCTAAGAGTACTCTTTTAAGATCTCAAGCAGCTGGCGCCAGTGAAATGCAAGCATTTTAGATATAATTATTTGAAGTGCGGAGGATGCATTCCATTCAGTGATTTTCATTGATTATGATTACATCATGTGAAGGCCTGGAAGTATATGTTTTGATTACTGTCATTGTTATGAAAAATAAATGTCTGTATGACAGTGAGTAAAAGACAGTGATTATAAGTTGTTCAGCAGTGTGCTTTCCTTCTTTCATACTGGTTTTTTTTTTGCTTCAGTCTCTCTGCTCACTGAAGAATGATTTCCTGAGGTTTTCCTGTCAAATGAACAAACTTTTATCTTGAGTATTTATTTCAAACATTACAAACAAGGAAGAAGGTTTACAGTGGTCTATTCTAATTTTACATCTAGAATTTCATCAGTTTGAAGATGACTCTAAAGGGTGATAAATTTTTACCTTCCTTTCCATGATGAAACTATTTGAGCATACATGCAGCATATATTCTTTCCTTTGGTGGGAATTGTATACACACAACAATCAAAGTATAATGTGCCAAATAACTGTTAATTTGGTTTTTACACCGTGTCATAAATTCCGATTGAAACAAAGATGGTGATTTGATCCACATCTTAAATATTAGCTTTCTTTATAGAAGATGCTTTCCTTTCCCTGAAATTCTTTAATCACCATTTAATATTTTAAATAGACTGTCTTTAAAACATAACTGAAATAAAATAGCAGCTTTCCATGTAGCTACTAATAAGAAATCGTCAATATCTTAGACTGTTTCTAGCCAGTCATTCAAAATATCACAGGGCAAGTGCGGTTAAGATGAACTCTGCCAAGTGCACAAGGGATTCCAGAAATCAGGGCTGTCTGTGGGGAAAAATAATAAATGAAGAAAACAATTTTAGAGTTAAACTTTGATATAATCATTGAGGCTAGAAGGAACCTTCTGAGGTCATCTAGTCCACCACTACTGCTCAGACTGCATTGGTTAGATCAGATTGCCCAAGATCATGTCCAGTCAGGTTTTGAATATCACCCAGGTTGGAAATTCCATAACCTCTCTATGCAAACCTGTGTGTTTGACCACCCTCTTCTTTCCTCCTGTCAAAATTCCAAATTATTTTGGCTTTTAATGCAGTAAAACTTCTGTGGCTAGTCGGTAGAACAAGCTAGACAAACAAGAAGAAAAAAACCCTGCAAATCTTCTGCCTTGTGTTTTCCCTTGGAAAAAAGCATGAAAAAAAATAAGTCTTCATATCTTTGCTAAGACCGAAACAGCTTTTTATCCTTTCCTCTTTTTTTTTTTTTTCATTTTCTTTTTTTTTTATTCCCTTCTAATATTCTTGTTTCCTTGCCTTTCCTGAATCTTGCTGGAAATGGTTGCACTTTGCACAAGGCAATAGTGTCATACTGTACCCCGCAGTATTATGCCAGATGCTGCCAGTATTGCCTTTTGTCTGCCATACTGTATCTGGTTGAGATAAAAGCACCAGTTACCGTAAAAATCAAACAGGGGAAGGACATAGAATGCTTGATTAAGAGCTCCGTTCTATTTTTGCAGCTTCAAAGGTCTCAAATCACCATACCAGAAAGAAAGGATTGTTTCCAGCCTTGAGGTGTTTGGAAGGGTATCTCTTGCTGACAGAACCTGTCTTGTTGTACTCTGTTTTTTAATGCGGAGACCAAACATTTGGAAATTCTGTCATTTCCAAGTTGTTCAGGAGATATCTAATTTTGCTTTGTAGTCTGAAAACATACATTGGACCCAGTCTGTTGAAACCCTCAAAACACAAAACAAACCTTTATGTAGTGACAGCTTATTAACAGCAGCATTTGTGTCTTTGCATCCTTCATGAAACAATAGCGCCAAGAACTGATGGAACATTTTTGGATTCCTTATTCTAAAGTCACAAAAGGTTAAATTTACTGGACAAAATAACAGTCTCCTGTGAAGGGTCTGGTTTTCAAAAAATGCTGCATTCAAGAATCTGAAGCACAAAACAGTATTTTAAAGTGACTTTTTGCAGGTATTTGTTTTCCAGTACATATATGCATACATGCTTCCCTCAGATTACAGATATGTATTCAGGGGAATCAGAGACAGAGATTGAGTTCTCTTTGGCAAAAAAAAAATATCCCTTCCCTTTCCAATTCTCAATGCCAAATCTGTCCTTTCTAACACCTGTGTAACAGCAAATGCTATAGTGAAAGGTGTATAGGGAGACCCATTCGGCTTAGATTTTCAACTCTAGTAAGGGCATGTATTTATGATAATCCCCATTTCTCTTATACATGGAGGAAACTGTGATAGCACTCAATAAATTCATAGAGGCTCTAACCTTTGGAGTGGTCTCTGCAAAGCCTTCCCCATTCTTCCTTGTGAAGCTTTGGACTGCGCCTTTCCTCCTTACTGCTGCAAATGTTCCTCACCTCTCCCTAATTGTTTCTTATTTCTCATGTGCCACAAATCATAGCATTATATCACAATTAATGTAGTTTATTCTACTTTTACCCCATTTTAATTCACAAGGCTAAAGCACAGCAGGCCAGCTGATTTGCCTGAGGACATTTGAAATACCATTAAAGCCAAATCCAAGCTTTCCAAGGTCAGCACTCAGAACTGCAAGGATATCTTTCTGTAGATGTTTATTTTGCATGAGAGTTTAACAGTCTCTAATTTCTGTGGAGCTTTGTTTTGCCTGGAACATTTCCCTGCTCTTTTCCACCAAAACTTTTTCTGCAGATGAAGTTCTTTCTCAAAAACCTCCTTCTACCTTGCAGCCTAATGCTGATAGGTAAAAAAAATTATACCAATATATTTTTTATTTTCAATCATGGGACCTTGGAAATAAATGTCATTCTTAGCTCTTTTAAGAATCCTCTAAAATGGATTGAACATTTTTATAAATAAAAAATAATCCATGCTGTGACTTTTTACTTTTCGAATGCTTTCACTAAATAGCAGTTATAAAAAATACCTCTTTTAAGTTTTGATTGTTTTGCTGCAAGTGAGGAAGAGTGGAAAAGAGGAGAGAAATGCATTTGCATAGTGATGTTAAAAATAGATATTTATTAATAGTCCTCTTTAGAAGCAACATGAAGTTCTATGTCACGAAGCTTTGTGCAGATATAACAGTAGATGTATCTATATATTAAAATATTTTTCTTGTACTGTGTGAAAAATGTATTAGAAACCCTGATAATACCCCAATGCTAGTGTTTTCCACAAGGAAATATTTCAGCTCATGGAAATTATTGTATTGCTTGCCTTACAGTCCAGAGATAAATTATATTTTCAGTCTCCTGGTGTATTTAGAAAAATGTGTTACACATGGGAGATATGTACATTGCTGTTTGTGGAGGGGAGAATATGCCTTTTGGTCCTTTTGTACTCGTAGTTTCAGCAAGTTATAAAAAGTTAGGTTTATTTTGGGCACTGTAATTAAAATCGGGGGTTAGACAATTTTAAAGTGGTATACATTTCATAATAATTTGCTAACTATATTGTTGTGCCACAGAAACAGCACTAGAGCTATGGTGCCATTCTTATTGTTGATAATTGTGCAAATTTGGCCCAATTTAAATATATGTAATGATTTTCATTATAAACAACCACCAGATTTAGATGTTTTGCTTTGTTTCAATGTGCACTTTTAAAATAATCTCCAGTCTACAAGCCAACACGTAGGGTTATTCAAGTCTAAGAAAGAGGAAAATTTCGACGGAAGAGTTTTTAAAACACTTCTGAATAGTATAGAAGGTAGTTCAGGCTAAATACTGACGATGCTGTGGTTTTATTTGTGGATTTAGAATTCAATCCTGAAATCACAAATGAGGAAGCCTGGAATAACCTCATGAAGGAATTGCTGGGGGCTTGACCTTTGTTTCAGCAATTCCAGGCATCATCCAGTGTAGGTCTTTTTATGCTTCCACCATTTTTCTTTTCCAAATATCTTAGGTATTCACTCTCACTCTGTGTGTTGTTAGGCATTTCCCTTCCAACCCACACCCATTCAGAAAGCCCTTATTTCAGATGCTCCATTTCTTTTTGATTACATCTCTTTGTTTGTGACAAGTTAGAATCCAGCAAGCCAGCTGTCCGACAGCTGCTGTAGCGTACATGGAGATCACAGCCTCCTCCTTAGTGAGCAGGTGCTCGCATGATAGCATTGCCACAGTTGGTTCCACTCAGGGAGCTCAGAGGCTGCCTCTGCTCCCAGAGATGGTTTTCTCTCTCTGGCTTTTGAGCTTGTTAACACATCACTGAACTACATTAATAAGGTACCATGAATACTGGTTTTATAATTTTTGTGTGGATACTGATTTATGGTTCCAGAAATACCTGCTCAAGAACATACATAAGCATTGAATTTGCATTATCAGTAACTGTATACACTGAAATCGATAATATATGGTGGTTTTGAAACTTCATCAAACTATAAGTATTTTTTATGATGTAAATGTCTCAAATGAAAACACTTTTTTTAAAAAAAATCTGTTGTAAATATGATAAACTACTTCTCATTCCATTTTCTAGTATATCCTTTTACACCTAAAACTCCACAGGGATCTTGCTTGCTTTGCTGCCTAGAAAGCCTAATTTATATCAGCCGTTATCCTGTGCATTGCAGAGTCATGTCTTGCTACTTGGTAACCTTGCTGGATGATTATATTCCACTCTGATTCAAAGGTTTCTGTTCCTGCGATGAAGGGTCTGGACATGATTGCCACATTGACGGATGATGCTATGATTGCGGCATTGAGTAACGAGCGGCTGCCCAGTGATAGGATGTGAGCAGAAAACATCACTATTCATACAAACTGTGAGTGCTACCCTCTGATGATAGATCCCCAGCAACAGGGAATTAAATAGATAAAGAATAAATATGGAGCTGACCCTGATGTCGTACGTCAAGGATAGGAAGGGTGCATGCTGAAGAATTGGCTTTCACGTTTTAATGCCCCCAAGTTCCTTAATTTTTGTAAGGGATTGGTGTTTGTTGGAATGTACTTACTTGTACACTTGAAATATTACACGACCACTGCTTATTTGTCGATATCATTATTTCCCATTTAAAATGGTATTTGAAAGAGGACCTTTTTAATGCTGTTTTCAAGCATTGAGAAGAAAATAAAGTGGAAGTTGAAATGCTCTTCTTGTGAGGTGCATATCACTTTTTCAATAGATAAGGTGAAAAGCCTGATGCTATTACCTTATTTATCCTGTCCAGTTTAGTCAGCAGAACACAGCACATGCATCTTACAGAGGGAAAGATTCAATCCGGTGTATGGCATTCAAGGCAAAAGCCAGTATCTGGTCCTTTCCTGGTAAACAAACAGTTTTGATTCTCATTGCTTCTACTGAATTATATGTAAGTTGATAGTGCCTGCACGTAATTAATCTGTTCATATCTTTTCTCATGTTTACTTTTATATAGGGAGCCAAGTATATAAGATTTCACTGCTCCATTTCAAAGGGCTATCTAAGTTTATTTTACTGAATTCCAGATGTAACACATGATTACACAGCAGTAAATGGTCAAAGTAATGCATTTATTTTTTAAACAAATGTTAATCATTTAACCTATCTGCTTCTCTAAATGAGCGCTTTTCTCTCATGCCCTGTACCTCTCTGTGAAGCTGTATTGTCTGTTTACTTATCCTTCCACTATTATTTACTCTCTTCTCAGTGCCTATTGAGACAGAGTTCACCCAGGTTATTTAAATACTACCCCTTAAAAAAAGTTTTTATTGTTTAGATAAGTAAATCCCAAAAGCAACAACAAAAGAAAACAAAAAAAAAAAAAAAAAAGCTAGAAGATATAAGTGGTCCCTCAACCTCTGTATGTCAATTCTAATGTCTTCAATGTGGAGCTATATCCTGGTATTTGCTTATATGAAAAGCCTCAGCAATATATTTTGTTTAATATGAGGACTAGCAAGAGCATAGGTAGAAAGAATTTGAATTCAAAACTGTCAAACCCTTAACCACTGGGAAATTATTTATGAACAGTTTTGCATGGTTAAACATGTTCTTTTAGAAAAAATCCTATTATATAAGAGAAATCTTTCTATAACTAGCATTTATCTAATATTTGAGGGAGTTTTTTTCATTTTTCATATTAAGTTTTCTGAAGACCATTGAAAGAGCTTTGGCTTGTGGAAAGACTATACAAATCGAAAACGTGTGAAACTATTGATCCTATGCTTGCATGGAAGACATACAGGTAAAAAGGGAAAATAAGTATGCCTCAGTAATCAGAATTTTGCAGTGACAACTGGATCTGCATTTCCTTGATTGCCAATTTTTGCTTACTGCTTCATAACCCTTCATGAAGTTCTTTTTAAAATGCAATGGCTGAAAACTGATGATGAGTAGCTATTAAAATGTTAGTATCTGTATCCGATTAGATAACAAAATTCTCTTCCCAGTTCACAAGTTTGGCTTTTTACAATATAGACATGCATGTGAGTTTCACAACCCAAAGTGAAAATCTTACTTTATTTCAAAATAAGAACAAAACAGGAAGGAGTATACCTTATAATTTGGCTCAAAAGAAAATAAATTATTTCATTTCCATGTTAGGCATCTTTAGGAAAAGGAAAGTATTGGAAATGGTTAAATCTAGCCTGATTTAGATTTAATAATATAAGGTTTTCCAGCTTTAATATCAGCTTAAAAACCATGCCTCTACTTAGCAGTTTGTTGCCATAGCTGGTTTCTGGGCCACCCTGTGAAACACTGAAACCATATCAATGACCTGGTTTAAAATATGAACAATACAGGGCAGAAATAAGCAAGCTAGAGAAGGGAGCTGTTTCCATTAGTATTGCTGCCAACATGCCATGCATCAAACTACTCCATTTGACAGTGTTCACAAATCCATTGAGACAGATGTAATTGTGGTGTTACTGTCTTTCTAATTTTACCCAGAAACGTAGTCTGCTAGCATCAAAACTCCTATTGTGACCTATTTCTCATGCAAGTACTCCACAGACCGCAAGGGCTGTTCTGACCTCTTCCTCCCAATGGAAGGGCTTACAGCATTGATGCCTGTGTGAGCTCCACCCCAGAGGTCTGTAGCTGGGCATTCATGTGGGAAATTCAGATTTCAATTGGGTAATGCAAGGCTGAGTTAGTGTTTTCCCTGTTCTGACACTGCAGTGGCAGGAGTGGTAGATGGTACAAGGGAGAGTAATGTCATGTTCTGACCTTTTGTGTGTGATGTTGAAGAATATGTTTATTCTCATAAAAGTCAGAGAATACCACTGAAGTACTTCTGGATGAGTGCCAAATATTATTCATAGAGTGTTTAGAGTGCTTGCATAGTTTCAGGTTGTTAAAAGAGAAAATATGAAAGAAAAGTGAAATAAAAATTATATCTAGTTTTGGACAGATTACCCGAGCTATTATTGCCTCCTTCCCCGCCACGCTTCAGGCATTGGTGCCTGCGCAGTAAATCCAAGTAATACGCAACAGTTCAAATCATCTTGCACACATGAAGCTCCTGGAAGATGCATTTTTTCCCTGCACTGTGGCATCTTGAAATGATTCCTCTTTGTTACAGTTTTCTGCAGTGGTATTTGGAGTACTTCAGAGTAAGACCATGTAGATTGCTTTTTAGTATCTGTAGTGAAAAAACTCTTCTGAAAATTGGAATTATACTGGTCTAAAAGAGAGCTCAAAAGTTGCGCAGGGTAACAGTTCCTTAAGACATGAGAAGGATGTAAATCAATAAAAAGAAGTTGGATTGAAAAGAAGGATCACAACAATATAGTTTTGCATTTACTTAGCAAAGATTTCCATATAGCACAACAGAGCTGTACACACAAGCACAAATATATGGAGCTATTCAAATATAGGTTCTTCTGGTGAATATTTTAAGTGGCATTACACGACCTAGCGTTCTATGGCTCACTGATGATGTGGCAGGTCTCCTTTATGGGGCATTAATAATAAATATACTCCTTTATTAACAAATAAGCAGAGTTTTCCCTGTTCTGGATTAATTTTTGCTATTTATTTCACTAGTTGTGTCAGGTACTTTGAAATTTTTTTTGTTCTAATAAAGAAAGACTAGAAAGGTACTTGTGATAGATATGGTGCAGTTTAGCAGTTGAAGTTCATTGATAGTTGGAATGTTGCAGAGTATGAAGAAATGAATACTAATTATTCCTTTCATGTCTGACAGCACCCTGTAGACCAATACATCAGCCCAGACTTTAATTTGGTTCTAGTAATGGTTTCATCAATAGTACATTAATTCTGTGTTTGAAAAGATATACAGTTGAACCTGACCCACACAGTAGATACCACTGTCATAAAATGGCCACATACTGACAACAACTGGATAATTACAAATAATTAAATCCACTGAGCTTCAGACAATCCTAATTTTTCGTAAAATATATCTTATCATACCAATCAACAGAAAGCATAGCAAGGGAGATTTATCAACTTGTACTTCTTCCAAAGCAAATTTACTAGTCTGTATCTTAGAGAACTTACTGATCTGCGAAGCAGCTTCATAAAAGTATCTCTCTCCTTCCTTGTTTACCAAGATTGTTCTTGTGTTCGACTCTTCGATATTCTGTAATGCCATATTCTGGTATTGTTTCTGAATAAAGCTTGCAAAAAAAATTCTCACCTTCAGAGAACTTCAAATATACATACATATTTATTTTCCTCAAAACATGGATGATCATAGGGTGAAATACAGGTACTTGTTACCTGAAAATCAGACTTCTTGTTTACTGCCTTAGTATATATTCAGAAGCCTAACAAACTTAGGTGTTCAAATTTAGATTTTCTTAAATTTTAATTTTGGAGCTGCCAACCTGCACAGTGTGTCTTAATACACCTTAAACTGTGACCTCATGTTCAAAACGTTTTTAAAATGCTAGGATTTTTATTAAAATATTTTAGAATATTTTAAGAAGAGGGAGAAAAGACAAAAGAGAATAAAATAATTACAAAAAAATATCTGTTGTATTATACAGCTTTATAGAAGCATGAAAGTCACAATAAAAAAAAAGTAAGTAAAATTTGGATGCAACTTATTAGCATTGTATACAAAAATGATTCAAAATGCATGTACTCAGATTTTCTGAAGCAGATAAGTCAAATAAACAGGTGCCAGTTCTGTACGGTGTTGAGTTTTGGTCCTTGCCTGCTCTAAGTGGAATGATGCCGCTGAATAGGTTTGATACAGATAGGCTGTCATATTTGAGGATTATCTGTGTGTTTCCTATCTCCCCAGCACTATTATTTTGGAGATCACTGGATATGAGCATTAACTATAATAGATCCATTTCATTTTGACTCATAGGAAAGCAGATAGAGGAATAAATTCACTGTTCGGAAGGCCCCTATTTGCATTCACATGAGCTGTTACACCTGCTTAAATCCTTTGCACATTCACAAAGTGGTAGTCCACCTCGTCAGTTGCAACATTAGCTTATTGCAAGATACTTTAAAATGCTTTGAAATCTAATTTATGTGCAAATGTTGCTTGTATGAGCAAGTTTCCATTCTTATGAGGCATGACTATTATTCATAAAACAGCAAGACAATTCACTCTGTTTCTCCACAGGAAGAAGCTTTCCTTGCCATGAATGTCTCGCCAGCTGTGCAACTTTAAGGCAGTGCTTTTCCCACTGAATTAGTTTGACCAGCTTGCACCATTTGCCTACTGAGATTGCCTAGTAACAGCTCTATTCTGCACTTGTTTCCACTCGATTTATTCAACTTCATTCTCTACATTACTTGTTGCATTTTGGAAGTTGGTTCCAGAAGCTTTTAATTTTAAGCAGTAGGAACTGAAAGAAGGCTCCTGTGGAAAATGTGTTTATCCTTCTTTCTTCACACTGAAAAATATTAGTTTTTCTTTCTTTTTCTGTCCAAAATTTTATCACTTCTTTTCAGTCTTGCTGAGCTTATAGAAAACTTTTAGCTACGGGAAGCTATCCTACTGTCTGACATTTAGAGTCATAGACTTTTCAGAGAACATCTGCCTTGAAAGATAGCCCTTTTGATTTTGAGTTGCATTAAAGTATCTGCTAAGAAAAGCTTTTGTATAAACTATTGTGGCATTTCATGACATTAAGTCATGTTCCTATACTCAGTATTTTTTTTGTCTTCATGAGATCCCATCTTCAAAAGACCTAGGCAATGTTTCCTTAGGCAGTATATATGCAAAAGAAAAGCAGGAGTTTGTGCTGATAACTCAGAATCTGACAAATCAGACAAGATGTTCCACTATTCCTAGACTTCTCGTAACTGAGAGTTTAGTATTTGTGTTAGCTTCTGAAATTTATTTGGTTTTATTATTTGTTTTTGCTAAAAATCTGTTATTTCTCAAAGTGCATACAGGATTTTTGAAGTGCTTTGTGATTCCCTTTATTTCAAGGCCAACAAAAATTTCAACAGAAAATAAAACCAAAAACTTGTGGAGAACAATCTTTCTTTAATTTGCTTTGTATGTTCTTAAATAACAGGGAGATAGAGCTACACGAAAGAGGCTGTGTTTTCTCCTGGGTAGAATGGTGCTTTAATTCAGTCCCTTCTATCTGCCCCTGCTGGTGGAATGAAGAAATGAAGATTACGTAGAAAAATCACCAAAGTAGAACTTGTCTTTAGTAACTTCTTTGGTGACCTTTTTTTTTCATATATAAATGTGCTTTCTATCATGATCAATAAATAGTGCCTATATCTGCTACATTTCTTCAGAATTAACCTCTAAATCTCTAAATAGATACATTTCACTGGGAAAAAAAATTAAGTCGTTCTACTGGGTTTCCCCACCTCTATCTTTATCATTGTTGCTTATACTCCTTGAACCATGTGAAAGCAATAACAAAACATTTATTTTTCCCAGATCTGTAATTAACAGAAAACCCGGAACAGCTGCAGTAATAAACCCACTGAGACATTATGCAGTTTTTGCCTTTCATAGATGATAATCACAGAAATTGGTAATTTATTGCTTCTGCAAATTGAACCCATAAAGAACTTGAATCCAGAACTCTAAAGCTTATTATGTTGCCACATAGACCTTCAGAAATACAGTATGACTTCCTTAACAAGGGTTTTCCCACTGACAAAGCAAACTGAAAAAGTTGTCCTATGTCAGATCTCTGCTTGTCTCTTGTCTCTCTGCATATGTATTGAAAGCAAAGCAAAATTTCTCCCTGTGCATCAAGCTCTACTGATTGGTTCCTTCCAGCTGTAGTCCATTTTGAAGGCTGTGGAGTGACCACAGTTTCAGAATTGAAATCCATGTGCAGAACTGCAAGGTTAATTCATGTCCAACTGAGAAAGGTTGTACTGGCTGAAGGACATGACTGCATGACTGAATTATTTCTTAATTATACAAGCATAAACCAGGAAAACTCATCTCCAGTAGCCTGCATGGCAGTACTATAGAAGATACACACCTGATACTGAATTATGTAGAGTCATGGGTTTCCTAGAACTACGAATAGTAGGCTATTTTTAGGACTTCACTTGTAGTATATCACAAATGACTGTCTTTTCTTCCTGATCCTTGGTGAAATGCAGAAGTGCTTTCAGCATACCATTTCATCTAGCCTGTGTCTTCTGGCTAAGGGGATGTCAGAAGCAGGCAAGGATGCTAAGAGCTGGAATATATATCCCTGACTTAAAATTTGTATAAAAAATTCTTTTATTCATGTTCTGATGTGAATTTCATTTCATGAATTGCATTTTACGTGTTTAGTAACTATACTATTGCAATCACTTTCAAGATTGTTTTAAATTAACAAATAGCAATTTGAATTTTCTGAAAAGGGTTTGTGTCTACCTATGTTCCATTGTATAAATGTTCTACTGACTTCTTTTAAACAGAATTTTATTGCTAATGTTTGGGTCTTCTTTTATGGCACAGAACATTCAAAGCCATTGCTGTACGTAGAGTTCTTGTGCTCATGTGTGACAGGCAATGGCTGAAGACTGACCTACTTCTCACTGTGCAAACAGATGACAGAAAGTTGTGGCACCCACTATGTAGCATACATTCCAGTCTATAAGCAGTCTTTCCATTTTTTTAAGTGCTGAGCCATAGAAGTAGGAAGTACTACTGGTATTTCAGCGGTAGTAGTGTTGCTGTATGGGACAGGCTGACAACTCTCATGGAAGGCAAGGGCTCAGGAAATGACATTTCTTGAGTAAGGCATTGTGTTCAGTAAATAAAAAGTGAACCTCGTATAATTCATTCTTTCACCCAGCAAATACTTCTTTTGGAACACAACATTTAGCAGATTGCCTTAAAAAATTATTTTTGTTATTTCAGTCACCAACCTTTTTCTCTCCTCTGCTTGCTACTAGTTTGTTATAAATATATACATCTGTTTAGATTTTTAGGATTTACTGCTAAAGTATTTCAAAAGATGGAAATGTGAGTTATATTTAAGGAAATAACTGTTAGTTCTTACAATCATCTCATTAAGGGTTTTTTGAAAACTTTCCTAAGTTTGTGGTAAGTAACGAACATAGACGTTTACTCCTAAGCAGCAGACTTTTCAGTACAGCAGTGAATAATATACTGGTGTCTGATGAGCGTGCAAATGAACTGATGCCAATTAAGAAATGGTTTGTGTATTCTTCATAAAATTTGGTGTGTAACCATTGTTATTTTGTTTCTTAAGCTGCAAGCACCTAAATTTTGGGTTGTATCCACTTCCTATGCTGTCAAGATCATATGGTGTCCATCTTTTGCAAGCTATTTATGTTTCTTTCAATTCACTGAGATCTCCAGTCACGTGCATTTTATTCTTTCCCAGATATATGAAGATTGAAAGCAAAGAATACGAATTCTACAAGAATTTTGATCTCATCCTTCACACTAAACTGGCTAACTCTCTCTACAAGCCAGAACTGCAGACTTAGACCATCCTCATTAATTTCGCTGTCACCAGGGATGGGCTAGAACACCAGCTGTTGACTGAGATTGTTAGTGCTGAAAGGCCAGACTTAGAAAAATGTAAGGTGAAGACTATATTTTGACCTGTCCATTGCCCCTTCTGAGATTTTAAGACTAGTCTTAATGTGCCTGTTTGGATCTGCTGTACAGTAATTGTTAGCAACCCATATATTAGAAAGATTTTAAGGACCAGATTCTGCAACATGTAGCAGCTACTTCTACTGATTTGCTCAAATCCATGTTCCCAGAGGGTTAGGTTTGACCTAAAGCTCTGCTAGAAATTAAATTTATCATGATCTTATTCTCACACTTCTCTCTACTACTTGGTTTGCTCTGTGAATTGCATTCAATTTACAGTGCAGGACTAAAGCCCTCTGCTGTGCTTTGTGCTTCGGCAATCTTGAGCCAGTAAGTGTGAATAAAATTTCATGCCAGTCCATAACAAAATATGATGGCACTGTTAGGACCTGGGGCACTTGATTAATAAATCATAATTTATTCCTGCAAAGATGCAGTTCTGCAGCTGCTGCAGGCATACCAGTGTACAGTAACTTATGAAGAGAAACACTTTTATAGCTGGTTATAGAAAGGACTCTGAGCAGACTGTGATCTATGAGCTAAAAAATGAAAAAAAAAAACACTTAAAGGTGTGAAATTAATAAGAACACTTCCTATTTCTCTAGTGTGTCTTTCCAGTTGTCTCATGTAATTTACTAGCCTCATCCACAAATACTTGCTACACTTCTTTGAGGTACTGCTGCTTCATGCAAAGGTAAACTGGGTCAGAGAGGTTTAATTACCCCTTGCAGACTGAAAGCCATATACTTGAGAACATGATCTGAAAGCCCTGTTCCTCTGCACCTGCATGTTGTTCTACATGGGGCTGTATGCTTACAGCACCTGTGTCACCAAGGGGGGTTTGGTGTGAGGGTCAGAGTCTGATGGAGAGTTCGCTATAAGACTATTAAGTGTCAGAAGGTCAGGCCAGCAGAGCAGACTATGACCATGCTTCCCCACACTGCTTGCTGATAAAGTGGGGTTTTCCAGCCTTGTGCTATTGTTGATTTTCTCAGCTGCCACATAGATTACCACTTTCTATCTCTGGTAAGAGACCAGTCCTTTTGTGTGGTTTAAGGAGGAAGGAGGCTAAGAGACCGCTAGAGTGCTGGTCCGCGTTGACCTTGACCATCTCTCTTTGGGTTTCTCAGGACCTTAGTTCTAGTGTTTTGGGACACAAGAGAAACTGTCTCTTTCAGAAATTAAATTAAATCAAATGACGTAATTAAACAGTTCACAAATGGTATAAATCAGAATTTCTGGCTCTGGCTTTTTAAGTGCAGTGTTTTCATTCCCTCTGCTAGTCCATCCTGGCCAACATCAGAAAAATTTCAAGACTGAGCTCGGGCAACTGGAGGATGGCATGCTGCTCAGCCTGTCAGCTTCCCAGGGCAGTTTCTTAGACAGCAGTGAACTTGTAGAAAGACTCACATCAACAAAGTCAACTGCAGCAGAAATACAGCCCAAGGTAATAACAATGGAACTATTTTTAACCACTTGAAGTCACCTGTAAGATGTGTGTTAGTAATTATTGTAATGAAGCATTTCTATAAGCTAGGAAGAGTCGAATCCCTCTCTGTACAGCAAGGGCTGTCCACTCACTTATTCAGAGTTCCATATCTATGGTATGTAGTTGCCACATATTCATGGTTGTTTTTCTTTTTAACTTCAGTGCTTGAGTCAGTATTCATAAAAGAAGTATCTGCATGGAATATAAACAAATGTATTCATACATGATTACCATAATTTCATAGGTAAACAGGCATATTACTGCAGAAAACAGCTGTTCTCTAATGTTTGTCTAAGATAAGAAGCTTGATTACCTTAAATATTTGCTACTCTGTGAAAAAAAAAAGTCAGTTTTCTACAGTATATCCATATGCATTTTTGTATGGATAGGAAAATGTTGGTAATTGTGTGGGATAATCATGGTGCGCTAGAAACTAAACACAACTGTCATCCTACAGAAAGCTGAAGCCAAAGAAAATGAAGCTCAGATTAATGTGACAAGAGAGCACTAGAGGCCAACAGCTGTAAGACTGTCCATTCTTTACTTTGTTAGTAGCAGTCTGGGCAGCTCAAACCCCATCTACCAGTTTTCACTGAAGGTAAAAATTTATCATCTTGCTGTATTTGGTTTCAAGTGCAAGGAACAGAATTCTGCTTCCAGCAGTGATGTCTGATGTATTAGTTATCGCTTGTACCAGATGTTTACGTTTTCAGTGTAAGGCTGTGTGTCTGACAAAGGAAAGCATGACGTGACCTCCTGCTAGTCCATAATGCAGTACATTCCCACAGATGTCTTTGTCAACTGTCTATTCTGACAGCGCTTTCTGACTGTTCTTGCAAAGTTTACTTTCCTTACATTAAGTCATCCAACAGGGTCAGGCAGGAAGAGTTTTAAGAGATTCTGAATTCACTGCGGCAAATCTACCAAATGATCTAATGCTATGAGGAAGGGAGATCACCCACTGCAAAATTACCAGCTTGCTTAAGTGAAATGTTCTGCCTACTGAGCTAAATAAGTAATCAGAAGAGTATTGGGATTTGCAGCCCTCACCACTGGTTTGTGGGAAGTTTCCTCAAAAGCCTCTTGGCAGAAGTGCTTTGCATTTTAGACTGCTTATGCCAGCTCTTCTTAGAAGCCTGCAGTCAGCTTATCTTACAGGTGAAAAAATAAAAAAGCACAATTCAAATAAATTAAAATAACTGTACTTATTTTCAGGCCTTCAATGCAGTCTCCCACCAATTAAGCAGGCTGAAAAACCAGGGGCTATTCAGTGCCATATCTCTAACCTGACAGAAGCTGTCACATAGTTAGCCTTTCTTTTCACAAGCCAAGGACGTTTTGAAAAGGATCAGCTCAGTTCCTTGTCCCAGACACCTTTCAGGTGATGAAAAATTTTCAGATCAATGATGTTGATATTTACTGGCTTTGTTGTTTCTTCACTAGAAGGTAACACCTCTGCCCAGACAAGTTATCTTGTTACCTTGTAGCTGTGTAGTTTTTCACACTAAGTGACTGCTGCTTCAGTATTAGTAATAACTGCAGAAATTCCAAAGATGCTTTTATGTAATACTTTTGATTTAAAATGCTGCAATCACTTCACAAAGCTACACTGAGGATAAATGGCATGACTTAGCTGCTTTTGGTTGGATACTTAGGGTTGAAACTGATGTGGCATGTAAAGTAAGAATTCAATAAATAATACATATCCATATCACATTCAGGGTGTTATTTTTCTTTTTAACTTTAATATCTGTATGCTCTGAAAAAAATAACCAGGGCTCAGTTGTACTGGGTGGCAGGTTTTACCCTGAAAAGTTAGCTCCAAAAGAGGTTATATCACAGAGGTGGTTGCTACCTCTGTTACTACAGAGGTAAGAATTAAACTAGAAGCCAAAAATTTGGGAAGAAGGCAAAAAATTGAGGAATCTGATTTGAAGGGGGATAGAAAAAATTAAATCACTCTACACAGTATATAAAATGGAGTAAAAAGCAGACAGAAATTTCTGGAAGAGAGAGGAGAAAAAAAGGGAAGAGGGAGACAAAACTGGTGATGACTTCTCTGCATCGTGCTACGGATGGATTTATTCATATCACTGAGCTTTGTAGTAGTGTGCTGCTTAAGTGTTGGGTTTTTTTTGTAACAGTGGTACAAGGATGGATCATAAAGAATGGAAATCTATACAGCAACTGTAAAGTTAACTCAATCCCAGTTACAGGGTACACAGAAAACAGAGTAAAGGGCACAATAAACTCCTGTTTTATTAAATATATTTTTACTAGGAAAGAGAGAGAGCTTCTGATAGATGAAGAAGGATGTATCTATATCAAAAAGGAAAGAGAATATATAGTGTAATGGCAAAGGTGTCTCTTTTTCCCACTATACATGGTTAAAATGACAAAAAACTAAAAAAATCTCTTAGAAACCTGGAGTTTTCTTCAGTATACATACAGCTCATGTGTTGGAACTGATTCAGTGTGAAACAACCCCAAAAAACCCCCAAACAAAACCCAACAACAAAAACCACTTGGGATTAGCAAATTTCCCAAAAGCTTTGTGAAAGCTTGCAGTCTGAAGAGGCTTAGAATGGTGATAGAAACAGCTGTGCACTATTTACTCTTCTTTCTATCTTCCGAGACAGGAAAAAGATACATAGAGATAATTAGGTGGAATTCAGAAATCTGTACGTTTTCAGTAGTATTAGCCTAAAATAATTGTAACTAAATTTGTCTAAGGTTAACTTCAGTGTGCAAGACTTACGTATTTATGTTTGTTTGTTCCCACAAGCTAAAGAAAAATAACTGCCGTTGTTGGCTAGCTCATCTTAAAATTTCAGTGAATTTGCCTTTCAGTACGAAAATGTATTATCATATATAAAAATATATTGTGTGTATATATATATACTATATATATGCAGTTATATTTTCTGCAAAAAGGTCTTCTCTGGCAGTTTGGTTTTCATGGTGTCATTTTTAAAAGGTTAAGGAAAGTTCAGCTCTTTTTGTACGTAGGAATGGTTCTGAAACAAAATTGTCACACATGGTAACTAATTTCTAAGAATATAATTCCATTTGCAATAGATTTCAAACAAATATTTCAAAATATCATTAAGGCAAGATGTAAACACTTATGTCAGAGTTTCAAAAAAATGCAGCCATAGAAATCCTTGTGGCTTTGAGCTCCCTATTCAGTAGTACTTTGAGCAGTGAATACTTTAAGGCAAAAGGGACTCTGAAGCAAGTAAGTTGACCTTTCTCAATTTTGTATGCTGTGAAGATTCTTCTAAGAAGTAAAGAGATAGAACTCCTCTAATTGAATTTCCTTCTTTGATTCAGAGTTGAACACACCTGCAAGAGTCCTGTTGACTTCTTAACTACTCAGTCATGGAGCGCCATTAAGGTTGGCTGGGAAAATTGCTTTTCAGTTCTAAATCTTTTCTGATGTTATTTCTGGAGGCATGCTATAGGTAGACAATTTCAGATAAAGCCATACATTCCACTATACTTTTTAGTAGAACTAGTGATGCTTTTAAAGAGGACCTGTCTTTCCTTAAGAACACTTTGCTTAAATACACTTAAAAAGTGTATTTTTCCTTAGACATAACACACTGCGCATGGTGAGGAAATTGTTTTGCCATCATTTTCCAGTTACTTAAAATGCACTTTTGATCTTCATACAACTCCTTATTATAATAAATGTTCTGTATGAGGTTTCCACTTTGTTGTACCTTGATGTTTAACAAGCAGACAGTATGGCAATACTGACCGAAGTAAACTCTTATCAATAATATTATTTTTATGTGCATGTATATATATATATGGAATTTAGTATTTTAAGCTAAATCCTGAATCCCTTGTAATTGGTTAAATTATGGGTTTTTTATGTACCCCCAAAAGTATCTGCATTTTTCTTCCCATTTCAGTCTTCACACAGGAGGTACACCATCTGTATTTGTCTTCAGCATGCTTCCAGTCTATGGTAATGATAGACATATTAGGGGGACAGATACTGAAAGATCCACCAAGAGATGAAAGAAGTGGGTAGACTCAGGATGTCCAGAAAAGGATAAGCTTCCCCAGGAATGGACAAACAAAAGCTTTCTTCAGAAACTAATTGTGCTGAGGGCACTCCATCTGGACAGAATAGCGTATGCACTTAGGTATGAAATCTGAGGAGTATGTCTTTCAGGGCCAGTGTGTGTGAGAGTGGCTTGTATGTGTCATCACAGAGAAAACTCAGATCCTAACAAAATAACTTGAAAAACTGGGTGATCAATCAGAATTTGAAATCAATGAGTGTGATTCTTAGCCTGTTCTGCTGGTGAAGAGTTTACGAAGAGGTACTGTGGTAAGACATGAGTCTCAGCATATTTGGAGAACATGCTTGTGATTTCTTTTAGATTGTATGTAGGTGCCAAGAGGAGACTGTGCATTAATAAATGGAAATATACTATGCTATGCTATTAATAGCTAAAAGAATATTTCTAAGTGTTAGTTCTCATTATGCCATTAGTGCCAGTAGCTGCCCCCATGGAATGACAATTTTTCAGGACTCCCTTTGTTCCGGAGTTCAACAATTCCAGGTTGAGAGGGAGGCAAGACACAATGGACAAAAAACCAACTAGTTTATTACTATGGGAACAGATAGGGAGGAAAAGCCGGCGAAGGGTAAAAGAAACAGTGATGGATATTTTTGGTGAGTTTTTATCTTACCAATCCCAAAGAACACATGATGACCATCAGGAAACCAGCTCTGAGGGACATCATTGCAGTGCTAGGTGGCAGGCTCAACCTTATCGGGCGCCCCGCGAAGGCAACATTGACCTGGGTGATACGAGGTTCTGCCACTTTGCATTGCATGAAGCTCAGGCTTTTATGCTTGCATAAGGGCCCATGCTAAACAGTACTTTTTTATTTTTGTGTGTTTCACCATGGACCATTATCTAGTGTCTCTGACACACCCTTCCTGAAAATTCTCTTGCACCAAGAAAGATTCAGCTGTGGTTACTTACAGATCTTCTCTCAGCTGTTTTCCAGTTGTACTGTTTTGGTCTTTTAATCCCAAGTGATGGCCCCATAGACCTGATCCTCCACACCCCCCCATCACAACTTTTATCCATGTACGTGCCTTCTGAGAATGCAGGCTTTGTGTCCTGGGCGTATATTCTGCCCAGCTGCCTTGGCTTTATGTGACGGTATTGCCTGCATATAAGGACTTACTGGACTCAATTGTTGAAGAGGTCTTCTCATTCAGAAGTTGCTGTTTTCTGTTGCATGGCTCCTATCCCAGAGAAATGGAAATGACCCTCTTTGACCTTGCTTCACCACCTGCTTCTCCTTCTTGTCTTCAGTTCACTTCCCTAACAATTTTGTTGGTGAAATGACTGTTTGACCATCTCTGTCAGCTGCTCAAGTCTGAGAATGGTGCAGGCTCGAAGCCTGTATCAGGGAATGTTTTTGGTGTTTAATGCATGTCTTTTCATGAGTATAGGAACTCTGTGGAGGAAAAGCTTGGCTCAAGATATGTGGAAAGCACAAGGATGTGTTTAGCAGCATCTGATGAAGACAGTAGTCCAGCCAATCCTATGTTATTCATTTTGTCTCCAAGAGCAAACACACTTGAAGATATTGAAACACTAAGTAAGCCTCTTAGTTTCATCTTGCACAAGAATCATTCAACTGGCCTCCCCATAAAGAAAGAAAAATTGACCTTGAAAGTGAAATGGAGCATGCAGGGCTGGAAATATATATAAATTGATATATGATTATATACTTGTGTGTATGTACTCATGCACACATATGAGTATGAGTGTATTTTTACTAAACAAAACAAAGTCTTCTGGAATCATCTGTCACTACAATGGAGTATGCATTGCTATGGGAAATCTGGGCACAGTTTATTTTCAGCAGAAGATTCAGGTTCTAAAGTTTCTCCTCCACTCGACACCCCCATATTCATGGTAAATGGGGTGGATGCAAAGTGTAAGGCCATAAGCACTGTAGTATGAAGAAACTCTTAGACCAAGTATTATTTCTCTGCTTGGCATAATGCAGGTTTCCTTTGTACTGTTTTCTACCTTTTGACTAGATGAGGGCCAGAGAGCAATTTTCTTCATGCTCATGTAATCTTGTGCCCCCTGTGACTAAATAATGGTCATTATACAAACTATATTCAATTGTATAGGGCTCTGTGGCTTTATACTTAGGATTACTATTCCCCGCAGACAATAGTGAGAATACCAGGTTAATACAGCTGCGACCTCACTGTGCTCAATTTAAACTCAGGCCTCACAAGGTGAGAGGCTTGTGCATTTACCCACTGAACCAATCAGTTATAAAACTGATGTGATATCTACCACATGTTGCTCTCTTTTTCATAAGGGAATTGCTCTGTACCCCCTGTAAGAGTTTCTAAAGCTCAGTAACAATGCCGAGCATCTATCAAAATGTCAAAAGGTTCATTATCTTAAAACCAAGGGAACAGATTTCTGCAGTCTTTTTCTAATACCAGCAATAAGGCCACTGTTGAGAGCTCGCAATTTTGCTTGTTGAAATTGTAACGATTTAGTGAAGTGCTTCAGAAGTAATATGCATTGCACAAGTGATAGTGAAAATAATGGGGGCATTATCATACTTTTTCCCTTCTGCTTTGCAAATTTTTATGTCTCCTCCTCTTCTGTCACTCACCCTTCCCCAGTTATTTCTTTTACAGGCAAAAAAATTTGAGTTCACTGTAGACTTTGGAAGATTTTAACATCTCTCTAGGACAAGGGCAGGAGATGGTTGCAGAGGAGGCAACTGGGAAGGCTGCCAGGCATGACCATTGGGTTCTTTTCCAAGTGTCAAACAGCCCTTCTGACAGAGTCTGTCTCCTCAACTGGGGGGATATTCCTGGAACACAAGCAAAACAATCAGTGGGTTAGAGCAAAAGTTTTAAACAACAAATAATCCTTCTCCTTTTCACTTTTGACGTAACGGGATAAACATATTAATAAAATGTATGTCATGTTTTGCTGAACACTCCTCACCCTCCCAGGAGGAACAAGAGAGATACAACAGAAATCCTCTGGTGGGTAGTAGGACTGCCCTCACACATACGCCTTCCCCACATAATTAAGAGCTCCTGTTCCATTGACTGGGTCATAGTGGAGACTTGACTGAACCGGGACTGACTCCCCCCTTGGGACGCTGTGTAATTAATCCTGAGTGCTGCTTTCCTGAGATAGCAGCCGCAGCTTTGGCCAGCATTGTATAGACTGAGAACTCACTCTGCAGCACACACAAAGACTGATGCAACCCCCTGGTGAGCTGCGATTCCTGGCACAACGATGGAGCGGGCAGGAGCACTGCAATTGTTAATGCTACTAAAAGCACCGCTTTATGCTAAATAGCCAACGGGCATTTGTAGCAATCCCTTTCCCCTGAAGCCAAACAAGAAATGTGTGTTCCAGGCCTTGATATTAAGGAGGTCATGGGAGCGGGATGATTCCCTCCTCATTTTAACCTCAGTGATGTTTGGCTATCAACCAAGTTGCCTGCAGCGAATGAAGGAATGGGCTAGACTTAGTGTTGTCGCCAGCTGAAATAAAACCCCCAAGGGATTAGTGAGGGGACTTGGTATGCTAGGTGTTGCGCAAACACACAAACCAACTCCTTCACCAGCAGTGAAACTGGAAGAATTCTTTAACCAGATTTCGCATGAGTAAGCTAGTCATGCAGTCTGAAAATGACCCTGTTTTTCTGTTAGTAAGTACAGAAATGTTGTTGTGAAGGAAAGAGCAGAGATGGATTTTAGGAGAATTTCAGGGTTCTCAGCTGCTCTGGGGACGGGGAAAAAAAATGGGAGGTGGCATAATGGGAATCAGCAGTGTTGTGTGTCTGAAGCCACAGGGATACATGGGGAACACCTGAGAGGCTTCTGGAGTCACAGACCTGCTCCATTTTCCTGCCTGTTATGCCTGGCTTCTGAGACAGGAGGGAGGTGCTGGTTTTGCTGTGAAGATTTTTGATAATGAAAGATTGGGGAAATTCTGAAAAGAGACTACATAAAGCTGTTGGACCAAATCCCTAACGGTGCTAAGCTAGCTGGAGCTGCGGGAATTTGAATGTGCTCACTGCTTCTCGAGATTCAGTCTTCTGGAGTTTAGTCCAAAAAACCCTACATGCTTGTGTAAAAAAAAATCCTGGACCAAAAAGATGATGTATTTTAGTATGCATTTTGTTGGAGGCGAGGGGCTGTATTATGTTTTAAGAAAACCCCTGCTATTCTGAATGACCTGGCTAATACTTTAAAAATTCGTTTGGCTTCAGATCTAGCAAAACCAGTTGGCACAGAGGTTAGTAAAATGGCAGAAAAAGACTGGCTTGAAACCTTTTGGTAACAGGTTTAACTCTTCTGTCACTCTTAATAATTTCTCAAACTCAGACATCTGATATATCAAATGGTTATTTTGTTATTATGTTAAGGCTTGAGTCCCTTTCACTTTGCCATGGATGGATATAGCCTATATGAAAACGTAGGCACCGCCAGGCTGATATCATGCAATGTGATGTGATATGAAAGTCTTCTTCTCTTTGTATTCCCCTGTTCCTTTTTCCACATGTCGAGGAACAATTTGGGAATACCCTTTTATTTGGTCTCTTGATAAAGTGATACAGCAGCCAGAGCATGACTGACATGTTATATTCCTTGGCTGGTGTATGGAGTTGTAATTCCTTTCACACCGCACAGAGATGGAAGCCAGTGCAATCAGTAGGCTCTGGCGCAGTAGTGAAGAGCTAGACAGAAACTGCATGGCTGAGCTGAAATTTGAGTTGAAGGGCTAATACTGTAACAAATAAAAGTGTGGGCTAAAGGAAGGATGAAAACAGCTGTAGCCCATCCACATTGTAAACCTTTCTCTTGATACTCCCATATTTCACCAGTAGGTGCTTTGGAGGCAGATGCTTTTCCATTATAACTCATTTCTCTGATCTATCCATGATTTTTCACTGCCTTCATAAATTAGAACCTTTAAGATTATGTTTAAAACATATTTTTTAAGTAGCAGAATAGCTGTATACATTGTATTTTGTATAGCAGTTCTTCAGTCTTGCTCCTGTCATGCATTAGACATGTTTTGTCTTAGGTCCCAGTTCTGCAGGGAATTTGAGTAGACACCAAGTGTATGCTGGGTTATGCTTATCTTTGCATATTCTAACGCCTCCAGCCCCAGATCCCCAATATATTCCTTAGCTTCAGAATCAGAGCCTGAAACTTTAAAGACTGATGGTGACGCCTCTGCTGCACATCAAGAAATGGCAGGAGCTAAGAATCTTCAAGTTTATTCTTCGTACTAGACAGCTTATTCATGTCAGAGAAGCAGACCATGATGAAGGCAACCATAACTGTTCACATTGGTCTTCCAGCAATGTATTAGCATTTATCTATTTGAGCACAGGACACATTAAGGCAGAGCTTGGGGTAAGAGAAGAGGGTAAGAGTTTATTTTGAAGGGAACTCTGCTAACCAATGCCTAGAAAAAAAGAGCTGTGAAATGAAACAGCTGTGTCAAAACTATGTTGGTTAGAAATGGATAGATTTTGGTGGTATGAGGGGATTTGGAAAGGTACTTCTGAAAAAGGAGGAATGGCTGTGGTTGTGTAGCTAAACAGATGACTATTAATGCAGAAATTTTCTTCCTTTTTTTGTAATAATATTTTTAATGGGTTTTGTAACTTATTATAATTATATTTTTAATGGAAACATGAAAAACCTAGACAAAGTTTTTGATAAAGACAATCCATACATATTGTTGTCCCAATTCAGGCTGGGTTCATCTCAAGAAATTTATGTATATATAAAATGTATACAATATAAATAATATATATATAAAATTATGTAAATAATATCAACATTATAAGTGTATTTTAATTAGCTAATTTCTAAGCTTGATACTTTATAGAACTCTCTTTTCTCCTCCATTATTTTGAACCATAACTGTTTGTGGCTTACTACATATTTCTGTGTAGACACTGCCTTTAATATCATTAATATGTTTATGGTTAAGGCATCTTAATTTTTGGGGGAGGGGGTGTAATAAGAAAATTAAACTATGCCTAATCCAGGTGGAAAGTTTTGTGATTTTCTCCAGCATAGAAACTTGTATTATATGTTTCATGGTTAAATTCAGGATTCTGATTTAAGGAGAGCTTTTGTCATACATAAAATTTTTCACCTTTATGCAGGCTTTGCTACCTGTTGTTCAGTTCAGGATGGCCTATTTCCCTTTGACAGCAATGAGTTTATGCCTCTGAAGTTTCTTCCACAGATTTATGTTTTTAAGGGCATTGAAAGTCACCTTGTAATGTCAATTACTTCTTAAACTAAAAGATAGACTTTAGGAAACTTTCAGAAAATAAAGAATTAATTTCTGCATGTTTTATAGGCAATGTCAATTAGTTTGTCCTGGTAATTTAAAAGCCAGATGAAGCCCTGCACAGAATTTCATCTTGCTTAGATTTTCTACTAACACTATAAACAAAGGAGGCAAAAAAAGTATTACTAAACTTAAATTTCAAACATGACTCCTTGGAAAACAGCTTAAAATTTGAAGGAATAGTATGCTTTTTAATAAATGTTAAAATGGCAACTTGGGATAAAACCTATGGATGATTTATGCTAGGAAACTATACTGGTTATCTGAGTAATATCTATAAAGTTCTAGTTAGTTCTCTATTTTTATTTGTTTCAGTAGCACAACAGCTCTCCTTTCCTAAGGGACATTTGGAAATAAAAAAGTAACCCATCAACACTTCTGCATCTGGGAATTACTACAGAAAATACTGCCTAATAGTCACTGATCACTAAGAAATCTGATTCACGCTCTCCTTCAAATTCCAGGCTTATAAGTGCTCTCTTTCGGCAGCTGAGGCCGGCACAGCTATCAATAACACTGCCAGTTGTTAACTGGATAAATGTATTCCTTTTGTCTTTGACAGGATATCCTTGAACTGTGCATCAGAGAAGGAGAATTTAAAAGTGTCCTTTTCTTTTTCTCTGCACTATTTTCACACTGTGTTGCTGAGAGACTGCAGTTTGGCCTTCGGGGCTGGAATGAAAGGAACCTTCTCAGCGCTAGAGATCTCACTGTCTGTATGGCTGTCCCCTGCAAGCACTTAGACACCCCTACAAAGGTAAGAAAAAGCAGTCAGGTAACCATACACCAAGGTCATTTCAACTCAGTCAGCTGTTTGTACTGAATGAGTGGGACACAATTCTTTTTCTGAAGCTTCTATTTAAGCAGCTGGCATTTCACAATGCCATTGCTAAGTATGAAAATAAACCAGATCAAAGGAGATGTGTGGGGATTTTCTGGCAATGGATGCTTGAACTTTGTAATATAGGTCAAACCAGTTCCACAACAGTAGCTAAGGGGGAAAAAAATGCCCTTCATTATGTTAATAAAAACAGTGATTTACACGAGCCTA
The DNA here is from genome assembly GCA_009867235.2 of Psittacus erithacus. Lineage (NCBI taxonomy): Eukaryota > Metazoa > Chordata > Aves > Psittaciformes > Psittacidae > Psittacus > Psittacus erithacus. The sequence continues at coordinate 50,798 of WYDI02001117.1, forward strand.
TATGCCAAATTCATTATGCAGGTAATGAAGCATTTGCACAAATGTAATTACATACAGCAATTCTGACAGTTCATAACACTGCATTAATAATTACTACAATTAGTTCTGATGATAGAAGCAATTTACAGCACATCACATGTATAAATAATGGTGCATTTCCTGCATGTGTCATTATTATGTATTAAGGATGTCACCTTGTTGTGACTTTCTCAGTAATGTTCCCATTGAGTCAAAGTTAAGGTAGATGAGTGATTTTATTTCTGAGCTACAGCATATTTCACACTTGTATAGTTTAAATACTTGGTTGAGGTAACTTGTATAAGTTCTGTATATGAAATGCCCAAATAAAGGCAATAATTATTTATTACTGAATGATATAGGGTAATACTAAATAGATCCTCCCATTCTAGAGTTAAAGAAATTTAAGAGATATTTATAAAAAAAAAAAGAGAGGGTAATGTCACCCATTGATGACATGGTTTTCTCCATATCTCCCAACTTGTATTTACGCTTAGAAATTAATTTTCCTTTTTTCTTCTTACCCTACTGACCTTTATTTAGCTAATAGGACATGAAACTGGTTTTCCTTTCTGTTGTATTTGGTGTCATAGTGAAATAATTGCTTAATTTTATAGTGATGATTTAATAATGCATCCCATTTAAAAAACAAGTCTATAAAATAACCTTATTCCAACCCTTACTTTTCTTTGCTAATAAATCTTGCTGCTTTAAGCTCTGTTCCTTTCCAACCAGAATTCATAAGCTAGTCAATTAATTTTGCTAATTAATGAAAAGGAGGATTCTGATGGCAGGGAGGACTTATTGGCCCTTCTCATTGCATTGGTAAGTGATTCATTACCCTGTGGCTTTATAAGTGTTTTTTTAACAGAGATACCAGAGAGAGAAGAGAGATTATAGTTTCGTAAAGCATAACTTTGTATGTATATATACGTATCTATGACTGTGTACATATCCATATCCATATACAGATTTATAAATAAAAAAATCTCTCTGTTGAGTATCCTTTGGGGACAACTTTGCTTAAGCCAATTAAAGATTGATCAGAAAGCATAAACTGAGAAACCTGAGCTAGCCCACCAGCTAGTGGAAATTGTCTTACCTCCATAATCACTTGTACCAGTTTATGTGCTTCCCTAATCTTCTGCATCTCAAATTGACTTAACCCATTTTCCTGTTGCTAATACAAACTCCACCACACTCACTTCTGAAAGTTGAGATCTCCTCAGGTGAAGATGCCTGATTCTGCCTCATTGTCCCACTGTTCCTGACTGCCTTCTGATCCCCACACACATGTTCCTGGAGTTATTGTTTGACATTGTGAAGGGGATGTGAACTCCATCCTCACCATATCCATTCACTGAGCAATGGCTCAGTGGTTTTTTTGGTCCAACAGACCAGTTTTCTGGAAACTACAATGGCAATTATGCAAACGTGACAGCCCAAAATATTTCTAATGCAAACCCCTCAGTTTTCTCACACTAGCAAAAATATCCCTTTTATTTCATTAGCCTTGATTATCCCAGTGTAATTAGTGCCCCAGAAGTGGGCAGCTGAGTGAACTTGTACTGAGAATATTGATATACTCTTCTAAAACACAAAGGAAAAAGCCATTTCCTGAGATAAATATATACGAAATTAGAAAAACTTTAAATGTGTTTCTGTTGCCAACAAGAGAAAAGCAGGTTTATTCTAACTGGAAGAACGTTTCATTCTAAATCCAAGTTGTTGGTGTTTTTCACAGAGATTTTCTGTTCAGGCTTCCCATCACCAGCATGCAGCGTTATATATTATATTCCAGTGGCTTTTTTCTTTTTTTTTTTTTTTTTTTATCTTTTTTTTTTTTCATTTTCTTTAAAACAATTAAAAAAAATTATGGATTCAAGTTTCATATATTCAAATTGAAATAAACTTGTAGTAAGCAGGCTGGAATAGCTGCAGCTATTTTACTTGTTCTGTTCTGTCACATCATGCAGTATTTAAAGCCTATAATTAAGCTTTTACTTGAACTTTTGGGAGGCAAATACTGCCCCCAAGGACGTAAAGATTCCCATCTGGAATGGCTTCATCACAAACTGACATATTTTGCAAACGAAAGGGTAGCAAAAAAGAAGCTTCAAACTCTGTGAAGCCAAATAAAAGAGAAAGTGTTCCTTGAATCAAATGTTTTACTACTGTTAACCACATGCTACAACAGTGGCATTATGACTAGAGTTCTACAATAACCATAATGCTTATGTGATGTAATGGTAATGGGATTAATATTAATTCAATTTTTATCAAAGTTCTTGAATACTTTCCAAATTCAAATAATGTAGAATTTCAGTTACTGAGTGTTTCCTAGTGAGGAGATATAAAAGACTGCAATCAGATACAAGTTTTCTATTTCTCTTCTAAGAAAGGCACAGTAGGTTACCTCCCTGTCACTCATGCAGATTATGTTTTTAAAGGTCTGTTTGGGAAAATACATGCACTTGTTAATGAGTTATGTTCTTTTATATCATGTGGTGTTTTGAAAATGTACTTTTTTTCTTAAAAGCTTTCTATAAGGAATAAGGTAGAAAACATGACTCAAATAATACACTTTATACTGTTACTGAATTTTAGTCACAAAGTTGATATTTTCATTGCAATATTTATAGATACCTCTCACTGGATTGAAATAAAAGAAATCTGTGTTTCAATGTAGTTATTAGCTAAACAAAAAAAAACTATCAGTGTGAATATATAACCATGAAGCTTTCTGACAGGCAGTACTTCTATTTCTTTTGTTTCTTTTAACAGTATCTATTCTGAGCAGCTTCGGTCTCACCCTTGGCAACGCAGCTGAAGCTGCCTTTTGGTTGTGAGCAAGATGAGCTTGCTGGTGTCTCCTCAGTCCCTAACGAGTGGGTTTTCATATGTCAGAGAGCCACGCTCAAATGAAGGCAATTGGAAGTAACTGCTCAGAAGAAGATGCCCAAAAGTAAGTTGCCATGGATATGGAAAGGCTAAACACCACTGTACTACTGGTCTCGGTGGAGGGCGATTTCTCCAAATGACAGCTGAGGTCGTGGGGCCATGATGGGAAGCTCATCCTGCCAGCTCCGGCTCTGCCTCTAGCCTATGGATAAGTAAAGAATTACTGCTTCCAGTTTAGGCAGTCCATTAACCTTCACAAGACTGAACTTTCATTCAAATAATTGTGAAATAAGTATAGGTGCTGAAACCTGAGCAGAATCACTGCTATTTGTATGGCCTTTGGAAAGTTTAGGGATCCAACCCCGAGTGGGGATCCACTGGTATTTTAAGCAAGGAGATATCTTTCCAACCTTTCTGCGGTAATTGGAAAATGTTAGAGTCCTGAATTACCAAGAAAACTAGGAAATCATTCATTGACTGGCTGCCAAATGAATGCAAACAAGATGGCAATGCCTTTCATCAGTGCGGGTGCTTCATATTTGCTGGGAGACTACTCTCTCTTTTACCTATTTGTGTTACTAATGAGTTCTTTTAGCTTAAATTCATTCCAAAGGGTGCATTAGGATAAACCACTATATGTCAGCTTTGCTGTACCTCATCTGGGATCTGTCATAAGAACAGAAGGGGGTCTAGTTCCTGCTATGAACCTCGGTAACCTGCTGTCTTCCTCTGCGTGCGTGACTCTCACAAATACAGTAAAACCTGATTTAAGTGCCAGCAGAGACTGGTAAGTACAGATTGTCTGACAGAATTGATCTTCCACTCGAGGTAAATAACAGGGCTTTTTTCAACACCTCAGCACTACTTCAAAGTGGCATCTTAAGACATAGCTCATTGTGGGTGAGGTTAGGGGGGCAGGTTCAGGCACAGGTAAATGGCTGCTTGCAGAACCAAAATGACTTCAGAAATAAGTGCTTACTGTTGCTATTGTGAGCAGCAGCTTGGTGTTGACTGTTCTAAATGCCAGAAGCTGTTAAATTTTATTGTGATTCTGTGGAGTGGGCCCAGCATTAGGAAGAAATAGCTTCCATGAAAAGTACCACTTAGAACCAGAAATATTTTTCATCAAAAAACAACTTGCAAGGCTGGTTAAAATCCCAGACAGCTCTATGACAATAAGTTCAGAGAAACTTTGAATCCACTGAAGTCCTTACAGTGAAGGAGCTGGAGGAGCATGGAAAATAAATGTGATGTTTTCAGTAGGAAGGAAGCCCACCAAAAGTATATCTCACCATAGCACTCTGTATACCTATTTAATTCTTCAGCTGCTCCAAAATCCTGAGTCTTATCTTTAATGTCCTGACAGCGGTAGGACCTGTCTGTTCTGTAGGAATGGTGCAGTCAATAGTTCAATATTGAGCTGATTGAGATCTCGTTTTTTCTGCTGTGAAAGTTATTGCCACCATCTATCTCACTGAGGCTAAAGCAGCAGTGCAAAACCCTGTACAAGACTCCTACATTTGGAGAGATGTAGTAGAGTAGCTTTTTTTTCTTTTCTGTTTGTCATGGGTTCAGCAGTAGCAGTCATTTTTTCTGCTTCTTAGTGGCTGGTGCAGCACTGTGTTTCTAACTTTCA